>SNVD02004314.1:195000-198854 GCA_013180625.2 Boswellia sacra | reverse complement strand
TGAGTTGAATCGTCGATCAAAATAGTATCACCAACATTAACCTTATTTGTTTTGTCCTCGATCCTACCATGATCGTAAACTGCATACTGTGAACTGAAAGCAAATGTATCTAAACCCTTATGGAACTCATGAAGACTGTAACCAGAAGGTCCTAAAGACTTGTTATTACAGGCATTCGAGATGACTGAGACATCGAATTCAGTAGCTACATCTGAATTGATAGATTCTTGAGCATCTTGATATTTCATAATACCCAACTTTGGGTGAACACCTTGCTCATTCACTATCTCAGCAAAAGCCTCACAAAAATCTGAGCCGCCTGGGTAATCCAATGGGATTAAATTGTTTTGTAGAACAGAGCCCTCGCAAGAAGTATTTCGCAAACTAGTAGTGATACAAGATGAAGGATTCCAGTGGGGCACCAGCTTCATTATGAAGCTATCAATCAACTCAGCTATGTTAATCATGTCTTCATTAGACAAATCCAGTTGTTCAACCATCTCCTCGGAAATTGAAATGGCAGTATCAGAATCAAGGTAGAAAGTAAAATGGACATTGCTAACATGACCTGATAGAAACAATACATTATTAGACAACAGCTAAGGGAAGACAACAACCAAAAACATCTTCAGAGAATAATATCTTACCATATCGATCAACAATGCGCAGGGTCAATGAAATTGTATTATCATCATTTTTCTCCCCTCTTAACCTCAATTCATTATTCTCAGTAAACTGCTTAAGTTCTAGAGTTGATAACCAAGGAGTTCCATTATTACTTTTTGCACTAGAGGTAGCCGAAAGCTTCTTGCAGTTGAGGTCTATTTCCATGGGATAATGTTCACATTGGGACATATTCATTTCTTTTGGAATAATACTCGGTAGCTGCAGGAGATTACTCTCCTTTGGACTTTCAAAGGAAAGAAATGGGTCTTTCAAAAGCTCTGCAGCAGACAATCGTAGGTTTGCTGCAACAAGACACTTCTCTATGAATTGCTCAACTTGTGGATTATTCACTTTACCAAGAGAAGCAGGCTTTATACCCTGCAACGAAAGAAGTTGAAAGAGATGAAAATGGAGTATTCATATGTTGCAAACACTACAATGTATCGCTGGCAGTTTTAGTAACTTACAGAGGTAACCTTCTTAAATATTTGTGCGGGATTTTTGCACTCAGAATACGGATATTCACAGGTAACCATCTCCAGCATGCACATACCAAAAGAATATATGTCTACAAGTTCATTGTACTCTTCTTCATACAGCTCAGGGGCCATGAATTCTGGAGTACCTGAACATAAATAAAGAATTATTTAAGATGGTCTAATAGAATTCACTACAGTGCTAAAGAGACTAAAGTTGTTACCAATAACACTCCGAGCTGTAGGCTGCTGCATGACAATTGCCAAGCCGAGATCCCCAATTTTGACTTCTCCATTATTTCCATTGACAAATATATTGTCACATTTCAAATCACGATGAATGATAGGAGGATTATGATTATGCAAATAGTGTAAACCTCTAAGAATCTGCCTTGCCCAGTTCTTGATGGCCTTCAAGTCAACATTCTTATGCTTCTTTCGATATCTAATATATTCGTAAAACAAATAAGCTAGAAGCCAAAGGAAAAGCAAAAACATGAAACAATTGATGAAACTCACAGCCTTAAACTCCCAGAAGTGAATAACTCTGTTATCATGTTAATAGTGCTGTTCTTCTCATCCACCCAAGAACAATAGAGCTTGAGGATATTGTCATGCTTCAAAGACTTAAGTAGATGAACCTCTGAATACAATCTTTCTAGCTGATCCGGTGACTGCAATACATCTTCGATACTCACTTGGTTCCAAGCAACTTCTATCCCATCAACTTCATCAAATGCCTTATATCTACACAATCATACCAAAACAGCAAAGCAAACAAATTTTAAAGTCAAAAAACACAAATTCTCCTATTCATCATCACCAATTAGAGTTAGTATCTACAAAATGCTCAATTAAGAAACAAAGAAGTTAGGTAATAGAGCCATACACAGTCTTGAATGCTCCTTTCCCCAGGATTTCATCATACTGAAGAAATAAAAACAAACAAAGACCATATCACTTGATCTAATAGAAGCAAACAACTCAAAATTAGCAGATTTTCATTCAATTCAAATAATAATTCAACCAATTCTGGACAAAAAATTCTTCAATTTCAATAATCCAATGAAAGTTTTGTTAAATTAAGCAACAAACAGAACAATAACCTCCTCAAGAATAACTTAACCCTAATTATCGCTCCAGTAAACCTATATTTCAATAATTCAATGTAAATCATCAATTTTTATTTCAACATTGCAAATAATAATTACGATAATAACAGTAATAGAATTAGATGTGATACGTACCCGACCATATCGACCCGATGGATCCTTCTCCGTGAAATCGCCATCCTCCACCGCCGCCGATTTCCAATGACCCGATTTGAAATCCATTTTTCACCCAAAAAAAAAAAACTAAAAAAAGAAAGCAAGCGCACACACACACAGAGAAAGCTATCTATCAGAGAAGGGATTTAATTTTGACTCCGACTGGAAGCGAAAAGGAGAGATGGAGCGACTGCTGTTCAGAGAAAGCTTCACAGGCGACGTAATACGAATCGAATGCCGATCGGAACCTGAACCGGCAAACTGTGTCGTGCAAATTCATCTCCCGTTCCGCTGATTTGAATTCCATTCCTAAATTTCGTCCGCGATTCGATTTCTTCATCTTTATACCATTTTTTATTTTTTATTTTCAATTTTCCAATTCTTTTCTGTCCGCTTTACCGAACCGAACCGACTGCGACTATAAATTTCAATCAATCCTAAACTTAGTCTTCACAAATCCTTTCACAACCAAATTTTAACTTCTCCAACGGGCTCGCCTTGCATTGTCCATGCGACACCGGACGTGCGTGAGCTTCCACCACCCATGAGTCCTCTCCTTTGAAAAAAAAAATAATAATAATAATTAAATAATTAACCGATTCACTTTCCTTTTGTAGAGATTTATAATCGGGTAAATTGTACGCATTTCACGGGATAGGATCGGTGGCGTTAATTGTGTTGTACACAAGTTGCAATTTTTGATAAATATATAAAGCTTCTTATCCTAATTAATGTTTTCGATACTCCTTGGAATCGAAAAGTCTAATCACGCGTTGACCAAGATTAATGCAGTGAAATTTATATGGAATTGAATATTTGTTATTTTCCTTATAAATAATTTATGATTATCATTCCATAAATAGAATATATTGATTAATAAAGAAAAATATAGTAATAATCAGTTATAAAATAAAATTATGATAATTTATAAATACTCTCGAATTTTACCTTAATTTCTGTGGGATAATGACTATAAATTTTTTATTAATTATATCTCTGAATTTGTTAATTTTTCATCAATTACACTCCTAAAAATGATGATTTAAGAGATAAAAAAGATGATTTTTATACAAATTCAATGATATAATTGATTAAAATATATAAGTAAATAAAAAATCGAGCACTTTTATTGAAATTATCCCAAATAAAATTATTCCATTTCATATTACATGTGTATATTATATGGATTAGTTTTATGTATGAATTACCCTAAACTTAAACTTATTGATGACTATTTATTCAAAAATAATTATTTTTGAATTACGAAGTTGAGGTATAAACTAATAATAACATATTTTATTTGTAACAATATATTTAAAAAATAATTACTAATAAACCAAAATTAAAAATATGTTTTAATTTGTAAATTTAAGAAATTATACAATGTGAATAATTACTAAAAGTGGAATATTTTTCATCAACTAGCCCTTTTGGGCCGGAGAGG
>SNVD02004314.1:0-190000 GCA_013180625.2 Boswellia sacra | reverse complement strand
CCTCCTTCAACCATTTAACAATTAATTTTCCAACTCCTAGTTTATCCTCTTTTCATTTATTGATACTCCGATTCCCATAAATAAATTATTTTTAGAAAATCATCCTAATTACAACCTGTCTACATCTAAATCCAACAATTCAAAATAAGTAAAACAAAAAACAAGATAAAAAACCCATAATGTGATAATGTGATACCTGTTGAAGTAGAGCAATCCTCTGATTGGTAGCAGGCATAACCACCGCACAAAACGGGAACCTCGAAGCTTTCAAGCTATTACTCATCTTAAATCCTTCGCTAGCCCTGATACTCCCTCCCCAAGAAACAAAATTCTCGTTCACAAACGCCGCCAACACCTCGTTACACAGCGTCCCCAGGCAAAAAGACGGCGTATCGGGATGATCCGGTGAGTGCAAGTAGACGAACAATAGCTTGAACGCACTCCGCGACCTCTCCAAAGCGTCCATGAAACCCTCAGAAACAAAATTAGGCTTCAAATTACCATAATCCCTCTCAAAAGCAGACACGAAGTCCATAGCTTCCGAAGCCGCAGCCGAAACCGAAACCAATCGGGCCGAAGACTCCCCATTCCGACCCGAACCCGAACCGAGGCCGATCATTCCGAGCGAATACGACAATACACCACCAGCCGCCCATAAGCCGAGGCCGACCGCGCCCGAAATGAGCCCGATACTTCCGGAAATCACGGAATACGGCAGAGTGATTATTTTCCAGGCCAATCCAGGCCCGGGAACGGCAGTTCCAGAAGAATCGGAGCGGTCAATAGAACTTTGACCATCGCGAGACGATAAATTGGAGACGGTGGCATCTTGCGCGTTGGAAGGTTGTTGTTGCTGCGGATTGGAAGAGGTGAAGGAGGAGATCGCGAGTTCGAGGTCCCAATCATGCGCCTGAAGAATCTCCGTACACAAATCGGGATCTTCTAAGCCGGTGATGGCTTGAAAATACGCCAATTTATCGGCTACATCAACCATTATCTCTATATCAAGTTAAATTGCTGATAAAAATAAAAATTCAAAAAATTCAAAAAAAAAAAGAAATGCAAAGAAATCAGGATTAGAGTTTCTTCAAATACAGAAATTGAAAAAAAAAAATTCCTTCTGATTTTTATTTCTAATTTTAATTCTGGAAAGTGGATACGGACTGGAATGTTCCTGTTCTCGGGGTTTATAGTTTCGTCGAAAAACCGAAAGTGCCCAGAAGTATTGTATGGAACTACGAAATTGCCATTGTCTGATAAGAGAGTATGCAGTTGGTTTGTGTTTGTGTCGTTTTCTTCTTGTGTGAAGTGAAATGACGATGACAATATCAACTGTAACGAATGAAACGACGCCATTTTGACGTGTGAATCATTATTGTTCTCCAATTTGCAAGTCCAATCACCATTCGCATTATCATGCAACACTAATGACGACACCGACAGTTTTGGCAGTACGGTACTCCTGATTTTGTTAATAAACTGTACTTATCAATTATTTGCGTTTACAATTTCTCTTGTTTTATTACATAATATATTATTTTAAATTATTTTTGTTATATTTATCAAATTCATCTTTAAATATTTTTAAAGTCCTTAGTGCATTTTTACTGGTAAATTCTGTTAACTTATTCATTAAAAACAATTAAACTTATTTGATGGAATCTATTATTAAGATATAATTCATATCTTTTACAAATTTATTATTATTTTAATAAATAATTGGAAAAAATTTAAATAGTCGGAGAAAAAATTGAGGATTTATTAAAAAAATTCTATAAGGGAGGACAACATGACATTGAATGAAATTAATTCATTTTTATTTATTAGGCAAAAGCATAAATGAAGAGAAAACCAATTATTTGGCACGGTGCCATCAATGATATTTATTATTGAAAAATATTACTCTTACCAACTACTTACACAAACTTATTAATATAAACCAAATTTACTCAAATAAACTGACATATCATGATTTGATTGAGGTAACAATCATTTAACAATACTAAATAAATTAGTATAAATAAATTTGTAAGAATAACACTACTCTGTATCATTTATCAGACACTTAACCTCAGACCGCCTCGCTCGATTCAAAATTTCTATAGCCAAAGCAAAATTTATCAAAATTTTTATTCAGATTTAATGTAAAAAAAAATCTATAGCCATGGCAAACATCCACCACCTTGACAAGCTTTAAGTGTCTAAAACCAAACCCAACTCACTTTCAAGCACCCAAACAACCAAATCTAGCTTCACTTCCGCACCCAAACAACCGAACCCAACCACCCTCATGCACGTAAACAACCAAACCCAGCCGGCGATCAAACACCCAAAGTGGCACAAAACAACAAGCAAGCACACAATCTGGGTACAACCCATGTGTGCATAACAAAAAATAGGAAAAGTTATACCAACTCTTGACTCTCAATTTTCAAACACTACCCAAACAAGTATATTACGATAGAGCTGACAAAATTGTCAACGAATTAGAATACGAATTGCTTGCACTCCAAAAACTTACAAAACACTAAGCAAACGTAAAAGGGTATTCGAATCAATTGTGTGCCCTTAGGAAGGCCATAATCTTGTCTTGATGATCATATCCAATGGGCACACAGAAGTCGTAGCAATTGCAGTTAAAAAAAAAAAAAACTAGAAACGTCCTCAAAAACCCTTAAAACAATTCACTAGAAAAGAAACAAATAATACAAACAAAAAGAAATAAAAAATGAGATTAGTATCATAATTTAGATGGCTGTGTTGTGAGAAAATATTAGATTAGAGATGATGGACGTTCGAAGCATATTTTTGTGTGCAAATAGCCCCATCCTTTGTGATATTATCCGATTTTGTCACTCAGGATTTTTGTCCAATTCCCAAACGACAGATAATTCTTATTCCATAGCAGCACTAATAATTTTTGGCACAAATTTTACCATCCCAAAATTCATGAATGGAATTTTGTAATTTTAATAGTGAAGATATAGGCCTTCATGTAAAGTATATAAGCTGTAGGCATCACCTTATTGTATTAATTTCAAGTAATTATCATGTCAATTGTTACATACAAACACATATGGGTCACTCAGACCTTTTGCAAAGTCTTAATGGATTCCTCATCTTCCTGTGGTTCAATTTTATTGCTAGACTGATTTTGTTTCGATTTGCAATGGTCTATGACTCTAAAATCACCTAATTTTGCTAGTTCTGCAACAGCATCAACAACACCTTCAATCCGGGAAGCGATTTCGATCAGTAGAGAAGCAAAAGTTACCACTGAAATGATTCCCGCGAGAGGGATTGTAGTTGTGGCTGTAGTTGTTGTCGTTGTTTTGGAGGTTTTCTCTGTTTTATTATTATTTTCCGGAGTTCCAGATTCTGACAATGTTGTTGGATTGAATAAAAAAGAAAGAGATTTCAAGTCATTTTGGAGCTCCCCTACTGCACTGTTCATTTCTGCAACCAACAAGTCTATACGGGTTGACTTTGTCATTGTCTTGATTGTGTTCGCTAGCTCTTTTATTACGCCTGAACAAGTGGAGCCTACTTTGAAGCAACTACTGCTTAGATGCTTCTTTACAAATTCTGGCCCCTGCTTTTCAAAAAACATATAATTATTATGTACGAACAATTCTTCTAATATAATCCATACAATTTGATTTGACATAATATCATGTTGTTGTCCTATTAACTTTTCAAATGACATTGTATAATAACATGGGGGTATGGATGAGCTTGTTTTATATATAGGAAGCTTTGTTTACCTGGCTTTCATAATTGATGCAGCCATTAAGAGCCTCGATGCAATAAGCACAACTTCTCATGGACATCCCAATTTTGAGGTACTGTTTCCATGGATGCCTGAAGCTGAAGCGGCCATGGGCTGGTTCCCATCTCGCAAAATTGGCCTATGTACATAAAATCATGATTGCATCTTTTTAATTTTTGTCAAAGATTATCTACAAAATTATTAGCACAATCCATTTTGGTAGTTTCTGTCACATACCATAGATTCTTCTGTTGCTTTTGAGTTCAATACACATTTGTAGCCTAGCAATTTTTTGTGCGCTTCTTCCTCACTGTCAGATAGTGCCCCACTAGGATTAAAATACTCGGCTACAAAACCTGAGATGGTTGTGAGAAGACTTTGTAATTGTCTGAGAAGATTCTGTGTTGTAAGTTCAAATGATTAAATCAATCTATCTTTAACAAAGCTCTTACCATCGAGGGAATTGGCGAGTTTGTCCATGTTTCGAGTGATGAGAACATAGAGCTGCTTGCCAGCCCAGATGGGGCAAATTAGCGTGCTCACAAGAATGCATAAAGTTGTTCCAATGATAATGGTAGATATTCTTTGATGGGCCAAGTCAAACAATCTTTCCACACGATAACCTGATACTGTGACCAAGCTGAAAGTGAGGATAAAGATCATAGTGCCATAATCAAACCGGGCTTTCACTGTTGGAATAAATCTAGAGAAGGTTGCTGCAGAAGCTGAAGAAAGATAGCACTAGATAGGTTCAGTTTTATTATTGTCTAAATGAACACAAACGTAGCACAATCCTTGGAGGACGATACAGACCTAGTAGAAAAACAGAAGCTCCAATAATTAAAGGCTCACACTCCTCTCCTGAATGAATAGCAATCCAATGGACACCAATGGCAAGAAATCCAGCAAGAAAAGTCCCAAACACTCTGTTCAAACATTTAGCTAGTGTTGCTCCTGCACAAATTCGAAATCTTTTCAGTTTAAAGCAGGTTATAAACCTGTACACACCCTTTTAGCATTTGACCATGAAACAGTTAGGCTGAGACCAAGAATTCAAAAATTTTCATGATTGATCAATGATGCCCTGAAAGAATAAGTTCGGACACTGATGCTTTACAAAAGTGTTTGTGTTTTTGGGTATGTGTGTACACAAAGGACCATTTGAAGATTCATCATACGAGTGCAAGACTTTTGAAAATTTTGAGCAGGTACTTGGAAGGATATCGTAGACTTACCAACAGTGTTTTCAAACACTACCACAACTGTCATAACAGCCCACATGGCATTCCCTCCAACTCCATCATACAAAGGCCTCATATAGTAAAACAGCGACACCACAGTAAGTGCTATTCCCACTTTTAGGCAATGGATCACTTTCTTGGGGTCATCTACACCTAAATCCCATGCTTTCTCCAGGAACCTCCATACTTTCAATACAAACCCTGCAACCATTTCATTCAGTCCAAGCCAGACTCTGGTGGCTAGCCCTGCCTTTGGAACTAAAGTCTTTGAAGAACCATCTTCCACACTCATTCTCCACTCTAGTACTCCAGTGGGAACATCCTTCTGTTGAGCCATTATACACCTTTGTCACCAAAAGATTCTATTCTTTGAGATGGGTTGAAAACTTGAAATGGTGAAGCAAATGTTTGGTTACTTATGTTATGATGGCTATGAAAAAAGCTATTTGAGGAAGAAGTTGAGGCCATGCAATGAGAGCCCGATGCTTAGATGGTCAGTGGCAATAATGACTTACGCATATGTTTATATATACAGAGGTAAGGAAGGAGATCGTATATGGTCTCTAGCACTTACGAAAACAAAATAAAATTCCGAGAGCATGGAGATTCTAGAGAATCATTTATTATTGTTTTTGGTAGGTAAGGTTGGCATCGTGGAAGTGACATATCTTTTAGCTTGCCACGATCTATCTGACTCATGCACACATGCATATACACAAGCATATATGTAGCGAGAGACCTAATAAAACCTGGAATGTTGAGCTATTAAAGAATTGAAATTCTTAAGTTGAGCCTATATTTACAAGCTTAAACTTTAAAAAAAGTGATAAACTTAACATGGTATCAAAGTCATGATCAAACCATTGCTAGAAAAAAATATTGTTTATTCTACTTGTAAGATCCGACGTGGCACGGCAAGGACCGATGGGTACATTAGAGAATTAAAATACTCAAATTAAACACATGCTTACAAAAGATTAAGCTTTAGAAAAATAGTAAACTTAACATGAGCCATACAATATTCTAACTTTTTACAATTGAATCTTTACTATTTCAAACATTAGTTTTTATAAAAAAATAATGATAAGTATACAACCAAATTGTACAACTCAATTTATACAACCTAATTTGACACTAAATCATTAGATGGATGAGACCCCTTTATAATGTAGCATGGCTTATTTTGTTATGAGGGTTAATATAGTCTTTTAATAGTTATTTAATTAGGGTTTTATTTAATTTGGGAAATTATCAGTTTAGGGATTTTGACTCAAATTAGGGATCTTGACTTTTCCTAATTTGATTCAAACCTAAATTGTTAGTTTAGGGATTTTGACTTAAATAGGATTTTGACTTTCCTATTTTCCAATATGTCTTGATTAGTATAAATATAGGGTTTGTTAGACAATTATTATTCAGACATTATTTTGAAATACCAAAGAAGTATTCAGTTTGATTGTGTGTGTGAGTGTTGATTGATCGTGTGTGAGTGTGAGTTTTTGAGTTCAGTTTGTTTTGTACGGGTTCCCCATCAATTTGGTATCAGAGCCTAACATCGTTCCATAAAATTCCACAAACCCAAACACATTCACTGTTCACCGCCGGAGTTACTGTTCATCACCGGCGACCGACGCATCACCTATCACCGAATACATCAACTTATAGATCGGGCCGTCCCCATCATTCTTCCCTTCATCACCATCACCAGAATCCCATCGAAAACCCTTCAAAAAGCCGAAAAACATCTTGCCGCCGTTACTGTTCATCACCGCCGACCGGCGAGTGGTGTCTCACCACCACCACCAAGTGATAGATCGGCTCCTCCCCGTCAAGTTTTCCTTCTTGGCCGATCACTAACTCTTGCCGGAAAGTCTTCAAAAATCAAATTTTCAGTTTGGAAGCCACCACAAGCCACCGCGGCGTCCACCACCGACCGGAAAAGTTTCTGCCGCTGCCGATCGGTCGTCTGAAGGCTTGGCCATCACCGTCCCGTTGTCGGAAGCCGCCACCGTCCCGTTGCCGGAAGCCGCCACCGGAGTGTTTGGATATTAGAGGTTTGGACTTCTTTGTCACTTTTTAAAGTTGGTGGATATTTTGATTAGGGGTTTTCAAGTTATTTGTCATTGAATCAAGCCTAATTTGTTGAAGACCCACCCACTTTGCATAATCACACCACTGCCCGAATCTTAAAATTTTATTTATATTTTTACAGTTTAACCCCTGCATCCTCAATATTTTCTGTTAGCCCTTACTGTTTCATTAAATTTCACTTTAGCCCATATAACCCAAAAAAAAAAAAATCATTACATATTTACTTTCTTGCCTTTATTTGCATTGCAGCAGCATCAGATTTATTTTATCGCTTATAGGAAATTTTAGTCTAGATTTAGTATAGTAAAAAAAAAAAAAAGAGAATGGTAGACCCAAATCTTCCGCCTTTACAACCTGATTTTAATACCATAAACAATAGGTTGAGTGGATTAGAACGTAGATTCGACAACATTGAACAAGCAGTTCTTGATATTAAAGAGCAACTTGATCGTAGGGATAACAATCTTGGGTCATCTAATAGGTTTGATAAGGGTAAAGAAGTCTTAGGATCTACATCTAAAAAATATTATGAGCGAGATTATATTCACAATCTTTTGTTTGAAGATGATAATGATGGTAAAAGCAGTCATAGAAGCACCAGGAGTCATTCTAGGCATGAGTCATCTGACATTCCAAAAGGTGCCAAACACAATGTTCCTGATTTTGATGGTAAGTTAGACCCCACTGCTTTCTTGGATTGGATAGATGCCTTAGAGGAATACTTTGAGTGGTACGACATGGTAGACTCCTATCGTGTTCGTTTTGCTCGACTTAAATTAGTTGGTACTGCTAAGATCTTTTGTCAGTCCACAGAACGTAGATTTTGCCAACAGCATCGTCGTCCTCCTACTTGGGCAGAATTGAAAATGGACCTCACACAAAAATATGTCCCTCAGTCCTATAAGAAGCAACTCTATAGGCAATTGCTTAACCTTAGGCAGGGTTCTTCTAGTGTCTTTGAGTACCAATCTAAGTTTGATAATCTTCACATTAGATGTGAAATTGAAGAGTCTATTGATGCCACAGTATCAAGATTTATTAATGGACTTAGGTTTGACATCCAGCGTGTTGTTGAG
The DNA here is from genome assembly GCA_013180625.2 of Boswellia sacra. Taxonomy (NCBI): domain Eukaryota; kingdom Viridiplantae; phylum Streptophyta; class Magnoliopsida; order Sapindales; family Burseraceae; genus Boswellia; species Boswellia sacra. The sequence continues at coordinate 181,823 of SNVD02004314.1, read as the reverse complement.
TTGAGCTCCCCTGAAACTGTAGAAGATGCCTATAATAAAGCCTTAGAAGCTGAACTCCATGCAAAAACTTATAATAGGCAAACTTCCTCGGTGCATACTCCATCTCCTCAAATTAAGGCTTTTAATAGGAATAACTTTAATCAACAATCCTCTACTCCTAGAACTTCTAGTTCGCCAACTCCTAGTTACCCCACATCTAGTGCATCCCATCCTAATCCTCGTTTCAATTCGAATAGGGAAAGATCAATGAGTGCTTCAAACCAATCCTTTAGTTCCCCAATTGTGTGTCACAATTGTCAAGGTAGAGGTCATATTGCTGCTCGTTGTCCTAGTCGTACTATGACCATAGGATATGACCCTAGTGAATCACTACATGAGGATCCTGAAGGAGAGGTCTTAGAACCATTAGAGGAGAGTGAAGATTTAGGATTAGGAGACAACCAGGAAGAGGAGTTTAATGAGCAATTGACAGTCATGCGTTGCATCTTGTCTACTCCAGTAGCTTCTGATTCTTGGAAGAGAACTAGTATTTTCCATACCTTAGTTCCCCTTAAGAATCAGTTATGCAAACTAGTGATAGATGGAGGTAGTACCTTAAATGTCATCTCTAAGGCTGCAATTGATAGGTTTAACCTCACTCTAGAGCCTCACCCTAATCCTTTTCAGGTAGCTTGGGTTAATAAAACAACCCTACCTATTACCCATAGATGTCTAGTTCCTCTTAAGTTGTGTTCCTGCAAGGAAAACATCTATTGTGATGTGTTACCCATGGATGTAGCTCATGTCCTCCTAGGTAGACCATGGCTTTATGACCATGATGTTATAAACTATGGGAAAGAAAATACCTATGTTTTTAATCATTGTGGTAAGCTTATTACCTTGAAACCAGCCAAACCTAATGACAATTGTAAGGTTTCAACTAGGGTCCAAAAGGATAAACCAACTCCAAAATCTAGATCCAATATCTCAGAGTGATGCGTTCGAAACTAGCAAGTATACTAGTCGCACAAGTAATAAAGTGATAAGTAAGATATCATTCCCACGAGGATTGATTCTAATTGAATTTGTTATTCGAAAGCAACAATAAACTAAATGAGGGGGTTTTGTTGATTGATTAACTAGATGAAATAATAATGCAAGTAAAGAATAACAAAACAAAAAGTTAATTTGAATGAAAAATCAATGAGAGAAAACTGGTTAAGGGATCCTTCTCTGCCACAAGATATGGAATTTGTGAATTAACATAGAATTGTAATCCAATTACAGCATTGAAGTTATCAACCGTAGATAACAACAAGCTCTGTTATCCCAATCTTTCCTTACTGTGTTGTTAAACAAAACAGGCTCTTTATTTAATCTCTATCCATTAAACAACCTAGAACAAGCTCTCTAAATTTAATTCAATGGATGCATTACAATAAGAAAGATAGGTTGATCTAAGCAATAAACACACAAGCTCGGATTATTTAACTTAGGTGGTATTCTCCAATTGCAATCTCTGATCACAATTTTGCTACTAAGGATTAGAAATTCAAGACAATTACGGATCAAGATTTCTAGTCTGGCAATAGACAATATCCAGATTATATTCAGTTGGCCACCCAAATACAATCCAGCAAGCAATCATAGGCTTTAGACATGGGAAAATACAAGCAACATCAATTAGAGAATTGGATAACAACTTCTTGCACAATCAACTTACAAAAACCATATCAGGGGCTTTGAAATCACCCTCAACCAAATCAGATTCAGTTACACATGTTTAAGAACGTGATAAATACAATACAACCTGGAGACATTCCAGAAAATGAAAGGGAAGGGAAAAACTTAGCAAATTTGATGTAATTCTCTTTGGATTGTAGTTCTTCCTCTTTCCAAGCTTCCTTTCTCCTTCAAGAACTCCAGGAGATGAAAGAATTCTAGAGCAGCAGCCTCTACCACGTTCTCCCCTCTTCAAGTTCTGAAATAAAACCCTAAAATGTGTTTAAATACTCTGCTACAGTAAGTGCTACAGTGTCCCGTATTATACATGCTACAGTGATGTGTGGAATTACATTTCTACACTTCTCACACTGTTTTGATTACAACTTTCGGTACACTGAATGGATTCATAAACCGTAAATTTCTCCAAAAAAGTAGACTTCGAGAGCTTTTCAACGGTATATGATATGTCATCGGGTTCATTGTATATCAATACAATTAAATCCGAGAAGATTGTTGACTAGCAGAGGTGAAAATGAAGGGTTTTACTCCATTTTTGTGCAAGTTGCTCCAAAACTCCTACAAACATCAAAACCACACAAAAAACATAAAAATACCAAGGAATATAGCAAAGGAACATGGACGAATTGATATAAAAGTAATACATAAATAGACACCTATCAAATTCCCCAACACTTAGACTTTGCTAGTCCTCGAGCAACTAAAATGATACGAAACAAAACTAAACCGAAACAGAATCAAAGAAAAATTAAAACACACACAAATGCTTCAACTTGCAAATAGGCCCCAAAGATTGTACTTAATTATAACCCAAGGAAAACTTCAAAATAATGCACTTGATCAAGAATTTTATCTCAAAGATTAGTTTCGCTTCACTTCAATTCCTCAAGTGTGTGTGTGTAAAGCCATTCTCACCTAATCACTTGTAACCCGGATGAGTTTATGCTTAAAAATGAATCATATTTAATAGTGAAGATGTATGTATAAATGAACTCCATAGGCCTGCTTTTCAAGTCACTCTCCACTAATGTAGACATGTACAACACCAAGGATCAAGTAGGACTTGATTAAGCTTGTAACGTTTGGCTTGGGTGAAGGTATGATAAAGGATAATAATTTGGCTCAAGTCACCTACAAACACATAAATCATTCAAGACTATGTAGAGCTCAACCCTATAACACAACTTCATTTCAATTCACCAGGTTACTCCCCCAAACTTATTTAGAACACTCAATCTTTTTTTTTTTTTCAGAAAACAAAGAAAACTACACCCCCACACTTTGTTGTTTCATTCTTTTTAAGAACACTTAAGGGTATAGATCCTTATTCTTCTTCTTTTGTTCTCGTTTTTTTTTTCTTTTTTTCTTTTTTTTGTTACACTTCTCCTCCCCCACACTTAAACAACACATTGTCCTCAATGTGTAAGTACGTGGACGATAAGTACAGATTGACTCTTTTTTTTTCTTTTTTTTTTCTTTACAAACATAATAGAACTCACTTGCATTACTCATGACACATCCCAACTTCCTCTAACTTCCCAAAACCAGAACATAGCTCAGAATTTAATTGTGAATGATCTACATGCTCATAGGTAAGGGATAAACTGTTTGGAACAAAATCATTTTAGGTTAGGAAATCTTTTAGTGAGTTAACAAAGAAAAAGGATTACAGAGGCTCAAAGGGGTAACTAGGGATCAATTTCTGTCAAGGTTGGATATTAAGGCTCAAACGGTCCAAAGATGGCCTAAATCATTTCCCCAATGTTGCACAGCCTAGGATTTCGCCTTGAGTGACCATCAAACAAGTTCTAGAATTCATTGAAATCTGAATAAACATTTAAATTACATAAACTTTCTCTAAGTGAACAAATAACTCAGTGATAATAGCTCAGTGCTCAATGTTGCGCAAGGAATCAAAGCAAAGCGAAAACTAATAAACATTTCAAGCACACAGATCCATGCATCATTTATCATTTTCCAAGAGTTATTCTTAATTCAATCATTATCTTATCATCGACCCACAAAATGCAGGAAAAGAGGTACGTGGCGTTGTTACACCTGAGTCAAGATTGTATATTTCAACAATCCTTAGGACCAGTAGCCCGCAGACTTAAGGTTTCAGCCTATATACCTTTATTATGAAAGAACAAAACAAGAAACAAGACACTTCAAACAACATGAAATAAACAAACTACAGATTTATTGAGAGAGAATGCGTTTCAAGAGTTAAGAAAACCCCATATTCTGCCATTCTCAGGTTTTTCCACAATTATTTTTTTTTTGAATCAAAACTGATAAAGATAAAAAAAACACATAACAACTCTAAATTACGCAAAACTAAACTCACTCATAAAATAACAAAGTTCAACAAGTCAGCAAACAAAAACAAGTTAGTTAAAATGGGTCTAAAAAGTTAGAAGTTAGCCTCCTTATTCAGCCATTATGGATTGAAGAGATCCAGAATGCGTTTCAAGAGAACTTGAACTTTTTAAGCCACCACTCTAAAAACCGAGATTAGAAATTATTACCTGGGACGAAAGAAATAACCTGAAAAAGCTCAAAAGAAACGACATGAAAAATCTCAAATAAACACACTAAAAAGAAAGCAAACAAAAACGAAGCAAACCAGCAAATAGAGATTTCAGATGGAGTGTTAAATCCAGTTTACGCCTCTTATTGCCTTCTCCAAACCAATCAATCCGAGCTGTTGTTGGATCAGGCGAATAGACGAATTCTTGTAGTTTGTCAATTAACTCCCCTGCCGTTGAAGCTGTAACAAGGATTTGCCTCGCTGATGGTGAGATAAAATTTTTTCTACAGCTTGATCAAGAAAAGACAACAAACCATCAAAAAAATTATTGACATTTAACAAACCAATGGGTTTCCGATGGATGTTTAGCTGTGCCAAAGAGGTGATTTGAAATATCTCCTCTAATGTGCCATAACCACCGGGTAAAGCTATAAATGCATCGGACTTAACAATCATATGTGCACTACGCTCATGCATGCTAGAGACTTGTAACTCTTCCCCGATTGTGTTGCCTACGATATCTCGCACAGCTAATGGTTTAGGGATAATGCCGAGAACTTTACTTCCTCCCAAGGATGCAGCTGTAGACACACACCCCAATAACCCAAGACTACCCCCTCCATAAATCAAATGAATACCCCTCGCAGCTAATGTCCTACCAAGATCAAGAGCTGCCGTGGTAAACTCTCCATCTTTACCAAATTGCGATCCGCAAAATACGCATATATTACGAAATCGCCGAATTGGTGTTTTCTCCATTTCTACAAGTGCTCTAATCTTGTGTAAGACACGTTAGATATTATGCTTTTCAATTACAAGAAAGGTTATGGAATGACATATGAAAATATGCAGAATGTATATATACACCCATAAAACTCTCAAATTTTGACACATGGGGACATGCTTTCGGTGGGGGTTGCTCGATGCAGATTTATCGCCCCAAGATTTGAAAAAATGAGATATGCTTTCGGCGAGGTTTGACAAAACCTAGACACTTGTCTCCCACGTGAAGCATGGAAAATGGAGATACACTTTCGGCGGGGGTTGACAAAACCCCCACACTTGTCTCCCACGTGAACTTATGCCATAGGGTAGTCATATGGTTTCTCAAAAAGAAAACTTGAAATTAAAACAAACAAAATCAACAAACAACAAAACACAAAAACAACATTGATAATCAGATCAATCGAAACAAGAAAAAAATTTGACAATAACAACACACATTCAAATATACAAGTAGTTGTGATTGTGGCTCACATCTTCCTCTGGTTTACGTCCAGTAACGGCTGAAACGCCTTCTATGAGTCGGGGATTTGCTTCCCATCCAGTTTTCTTATAAACTGGCAAACAGGGTCGTTTTTAGTCAGATTCCCTAGACTATAACACTGCAAATCATCACGAAATTGTGTCCACAGATTAAGCAATTCACGCTGAACAAGTCCACAAGAATGTGACTCGAGAGTTAACAAAACATTATCCAGCGACTCATTACTCAAACCATTCTTAATAAATGAAAGTTTATCTTCTCTATTCCTGGACGCAAAACCTAATGAACGACAAGTCTGGTTACAATTCCATCTAGCACATTTATAACATACTGTAACCTTTTCGCTCTTCGCCTCTTGGCGTTAGTAGCTCTTTCCTAGGACCCAGCATGTATTTTGCGAGATTAATTGTATTTTAAATATCCGGTCACCGGACAATCTCACCTGGCTTCGATAAGCCATCGGATATCAGCAGGCACATTTAGGAGCATCAATGCCCAAAGTCAGTATCCGTACTTTTGTAAAATTTTAAACACAGCATTTGAGGAAGTGAATGGGACAATATTTACGAAGGTTCGTTAGCAAAGATATCAGCAATCCATTGAGGAGAAGAAAAGGAGAGATATTAATATAATGCGATTGAAGTTTGTTCTTCTCTCCAATATTGCACGTTTCAAACCTCGAACTCCAATGTGCTTCAGCTCCGTTTAGATGTTTCACAAGGGCTGCACAAATGAGCTCAACAAGCACAGAGTAAACAAATTGAACAAAAGAAAGGAAAAGAAAAAGAGTAGAAACGAAACTAAAGACACATAAAAGAGATAACAATACAATAACAAACAAAAGTCAAAAACAAGTAAAAACAAATAAAAACAAATAAGACAGATGTCAAAGAGAGATAAAACCTGATCAATTTGACGGCCTACAAAAAGAATATCCTCGAGACACAAAAATCGATCATTATTACCTTATTTTGTTTTTATTTTCTTTTTTTAATTTATTTTGCAAAAACATTGGGTTGCCTCCCAATAAGCGCTTGGTTTAACGTCCTCAGCCCGACGTTGGTTCCATCATGGAAGGGTCCAATTTCTGTTGTGCTTCTCTAATGGGCTTGGATCCCTCTTCTAACAAGATATGGTCCATGCATATGGATGGGCCTTGGATGTCAACAATGGTCCACTCAATAGCTATTTTGTGATCTGTAAGTATTCGGATGAGTCTCTTCTTGTATTCGTGCAAGGCCCATTTCTATTGTAACTCGCAAAGTATTATATCATCAAGGAATCCATGATTCAAATGATCTGGAAGTGACTTAAGCTCCAAGGTATTGGCTTTCTCACAAAAAGAAAGGACGAAGTTTTTCATTAGATAGGCATTTCAATGTACAAAACATCATACCTATTTGTGGTGATAGCTATAGTCTCATCCAAGTATGTCATAGCTGCCTCATTTCTTAGAAATGTATCAACCTTTCTAGTTCTTGAAATTTCTTCCCTAGTGCTCAAGTAATAGAATTTCCAACCATCCTTTGCGAGTTCACTACAAAATATTGTGTGGCAAAGAATCAATATGTCAACTGCAAAAACAGGAATGCAAAGTCACTAGGGTACCTCATGCCTTTGAAAAATATTTTTGAAACATATCACCTTGCCATCAAACTCTATGATGAGAGTGCCATCATGAACATCAATCTTAGTTCTAACAGTTTTCGAGAATGGTCTCCGTAAAAGAATCGGAGTTGGATTAGGAGATGTCTCATTCTCTATTTCAAGGACATAGAAGTTTGCTGGGAAAACCAATTGATTCACCTGCACAAGCACACCTTCCACAACTCTTTTGGGATATGCATTAAAATGATCAGCAAGTTGAATGGTAATACCAGCTTTCACAAAGGGTCCAAGATTTAAAGAAGCAAAAATAGAATATGGCCATTGATGTAATAGATGCTTCTAAATCTAACATAACTCTTTCAAACTTGGTTTTACCAATGGTGCATGGCATGGTGAACGTACCGGATCTTTGCACATTGGAGGAATTTTCCTTTGCAATACAGCTGAAACATCTTCCCCCACACTTACTTTCTCATTTCTTTTTAACTTCTTTTGCTGGTGCATAACTCCTTGAAACATTTTGTATAACGAGGTACTTGTTCGATAGCATCCAAAAGTGGTATACTCACCTCGATTTTGCGAAAAGTTTCCAGGATTTTCTTGTTTTGTTCCTCTTCGATTTTGTAAATCTACTGGGAAAAAAGTGGAGGACAACATTTATGAAGGATGGGAGTTATAGGATTTACCTGGAGAAGTCAGTGTTTTGTTCATGGTGGATGTGGTGTCATCTCCTTCATCAGTTTGTGATTTCTTTGGTAAGGACATCTAATTGCTCTCCACTTTGCAAAGTTATCGCACAAGAATTCTCGCTTGGATTGATCACCGTTTGACAAGATAATTCTTCTGAGCCTTGGCCCTCGAATTTGCTCATGCTAGTGGCCAATTGTCCCATTTGATTTGCCAGGTTTTGGATACTTGCCCCAGTTTCCTGCTGGAATTGCATTGTGTTAGTGGCAAGTGCATTAACAATATCCTGGAGTGACATACCTGAGTTTTCTGGAGCTGGTTGTGGTGCTGATTGTGGCATTGGTGGTGGTTGCATTTGAAATGGTTGCTGCACTCTAGGTTGATTAAAACCTTGTGGCCGATTTGGTATGGCATTTGGGATAATTGGTTGATGATTCCAGTAATTAAAATTAGGGTGATCTCCCCATCCGACATTGTAAGTGTTAGAGAAGGGATCATAACATTGCCTTGTTTGTCCTGGAAATCCACCCATGGCATTGGCTTGTTCCATATCTTCTTCTTGTAAAGTTGGATACATGTCATTGGATGCTCCTATGGTAGAATAAACCCCACATGCATAAGATTTCTGCATATGTCCTACAGCCATGTTTTCCACAAGAGAGGTTAGCTCAGAAAGTTGTTGTTCAATGTTCGGAGTGCTTACCTCATTTACTCTCCATGGTACTTGTGGCTCAAATCCGCTACTGAATTGATAGAAGTTTACTGCCATGTTGTCTAAACACAAACAATCAGAAAAGAAAAACAAAGAAAATATGAATCAACAATGAAAACAAAATAACAAATCGATTAGAAAATCAATCCCCGGCAACGGCGCCAAAAACTTGATGCGTTCGAAACTAGCAAGTATACTAGTCGCACAAGTAATAAAGTGATAAGTAAGATATCGTTCCCACGAGGATTGATTCTAATTGAATTTGTTATTTCCAGCAACAATAAACTAAACAGGGGGGATTTTTGTTGAATGCTTTACTAAATGAAATAAGAATGCAAGTAAAGAATAACAAAACAGAAAGTAAATTTGAATGAAAAATCAATGGCAGAAAGCTGGTTAAGGGATCCTTCTCTACCACAAGATATGGATTTGCGAATTAATTGTAGAATTGTCATCCAATTACACCATTGAAATTATCAACCGTAGATAACAACAAGCTCTGTTATCCCAATCTTTCCTTACTTTGTTGTTAAATAAAACAGGCTCTTTATTTAATCTCTATCCATTAAACAACCTAGAACAAGCTCTCTAAATTTAATTCAATGGATGCATTACGATAAGAAAGATAGGTTGATCTAAGCAATAAACACACAAGCTCGGATTATTTAACTTAGGTTGTATTCTCCAATTGCAATCTCTGATCACAATTTTGCTACTAATGATTAGAAATTCAAGACAATTACGGATCAAGATTTCTATCTAGCAATAGACAACAACCAGATTATATTCAGTTGGCCATTCCAAATACAATCAGCAAGCAATCATAAGCATTAGATATGGGAAAATACAAGCAACTTCAATTAGAGAATTGGATAACAACTTCTTGCACAATCAACTCACAAAAACCATATCAGGGGCTTTGAAATCACCCTCAACCAATTCAGATTCAGTTACACATGTTTAAGAACGTGGTAAATACAATACAACATGGAGACATTCCAGAAAATGAAAGGGAAGGGAAAAACTTAGCAAATTTGATGTAATTCTCTTTGGATTGTAGTTCTTCCTCTTTCCAAGCTTCCTTTCTCCTTCAAGAACTCCAAGAGATGAAAGAATTCCAGAGCTGCAGCCTCCACCACGTTCTCCCCTCTTCAAGTTATGAAATAAAACCCTAAAATGTGTTTAAATACTCTGCTACAGTAACGTGCTACAGTGTCCCGTATTATACATGCTACAGTGATGTGTGGAATTACATTTCTACACTTCTCACACTGTTTTGATTACAACTTTCGGTACACTGAATGGATTCATAAACCGTAAATTTCTCCAAAAAGTAGACTTCGAGAGCTTTTCAACGGTATATGATATGTCATCGGGTTCATTGTATATCAATACAATTAAATCCGAGAAGATGGTTGACTAGCAGAGGTGAAAATGAAGGGTTTTACTCCATTTTTGTGCAAGTTGCTCCAAAACTCCTACAAACATCAAAACCACACAAAAACATAAAAATACCAAGGAATATAGCAAAGAAACATGGACGAATTGATATGAAAATGATATATAAATAGACACTTATCACTTCCACCAACCAGTTAATTAAGAATGGATTTACTGGGGAAATCACCTGACCTAGCAAGATTCCAAACCCTCCTATCTGGCCAACTCTGATTTAAAAAGTCTATCTCAAGCACAGTGAGGAGATCAGCTTGTCTAACCACTTCTCTGTTATTTAAATACCTCAGGAAATTGAAGCAATCTAGGTAATCGGAGGAGGAGACCAATTTGCTTGCAATAGGTTGGGTAATCTATAAAGTTTTGGAATAAGTTGTATAAAGGAGAATTGCTTGTCTATTTATCCTTCCAAAATCGAATATTATCCACACTTCTAGCCACTAAACTCACATTTGAGAGAAACTGGCCACTGCTTTAAGAAGTAGAAGTGCAAGGGCAGTGCTTGAAGCCCTAACAACAATATTAGAATCCCAACCTTCTCTTGGATGCCATGCACAGATGACAGCATGCCATAGAGCACTTCTCTCCAGAGAAGATCTCCACAACTATTTGCCTAACAAAGCCAAGTTCCTATTCCTAATGTTACCCACTCCTAACCCCATTCGTGTTTGAATTGAGACACATTCTTCCAGCTAATCAAATGATTTTTCTTGTATTCTTTATCAACCTCTCAAGGGAAATCTCTTCCTCTCAAGGGAAATCTCTTGTGGATATCTCCTGTCCCATTAACAACTTTTATTGGAATTTGGACAAGAGATAAAAAAATAACTGAAAAGACTTGATAAAACTGATTAGACTAAAGTAAGTCTTCCCCCATTTGACCCGTTAAAGAAAGAAAGGATATTAACTATTATGGAAACTGGGAACAAGTTGTACCCTTGTTCTAAACTATTTTCCAGATTTCTCTAATTTTCTGCATGTTATTTTTGTTATTGCATGCTTTCTGTTCAAAAGTTATGTCCATAAGGCACATATCATATGCTGTCGAATTAAGTAGCCTTATTTGGAAAGATTGTGTAGAAAATCTTGTATAATTACCCGATTTTTAGGAATTAGAGTTAGGATCAGATTTTACCTGATTTCTAGGAATTAGATTACCTGATTTCTAGGAATTAGATTTAGTACAGAATTTTTTGGGAAGTTTAATATTTTTAGGAATTTGTTACTATTTTTAAGCTAGACAATTGTGTATATAAACCAAGGCTGTAACCTAATTTTTAATAAGACATAAATTCATTTCTCTATTACGATATTTGTCATGGTATCAGAGTTGTTGGCTCTTTCCTGATAAACTCTGAATTTTTTCTGTTCTTTTCTCTGGCCATACCCAACCAATTTCTATCTTCTCTGTTCCTCTCAATCGTCTTAGCCTTCTTTCTCATATTTCCCTGTTTGTATCTATTTTTCCATTCAATCAGTCATGTCGGAATCACTCAAAAGTTCTGCCGAAATCACCAGCCCTGTCACGAGTGCCCTTGCATTCTAGAATACTGCTGTTGCTACAACCGGAGACTTGCAAAACATTCAAGCCGCATATCGATTGAATGGGAAAAATTATTTGAAGTGGTCACAATTGGTTCGCACTTTCCTAAAGGGCAGAGGGAAATTGAGCCATTTAATGGGCACAGGTCCTTCGCAGGACGATCCCAAATTTGCGGCGTGGGATGAACAAGACTCCATGGTGTTGTCATGGTTATGGAACTCGATGCTGCCAGAAATTAGTGATACATGTATGTTTCTCGGAACTGTCAAGGAGATTTGGGAAGCTATTCGACATACATATTCCAAGGTTAATGATGTTGCACAAATCTACGAAATTAAGATGAAAATTTTAGCAACCAAACAAGGGACTCGGACTGTCACTGAATATTCGAGTTTCTTACAAGGCTTGTGGCAAGAGATGGACCATTATCAATGCATCTAAATGCGCTGCAGTGAAGATGCAGCAATTCTGAAGCGTTTTGTGGAGAAAAATCGTATTTGTGATTTTCTTGCAGGATTAAAAGTTGAATTTGATGCTGTAAGAGTGCAGATTTTGGGAAAAACGGACTTGCCATCTCTAAATGAGACAATCTTTATTATACATGCTGAAAAGGGACGTCGAAGTGTTATGCTTGAACCTCAAGGGGGAGATGGTTCTGCACTTGTTACCAAAGCCACAGAATTGAAAGAGGTAAACACTCCTTCATTAGTTACACGAGGGGATGCAACCAAACCATTCAACCGAGACTCTCTATTCTGCACATACTACAAGAAGCATCGTTACACCAAGGAGAGATGCTGGAAACTTCATGGCAGACCCAATGAGAAACCCAATCAAAGTGTGAACGATCGAAGTCAGGCACATATGGTGAGTACTTTGTCAACCATTGAAGAAAATTCCAAGAAATCTGTGCCTGAATTTAACATCGAAGTAATTGAGAAACTAAAAACCTTTTTGGGATCTTTTGAGAAGCCAATCTCGACAGGTACTTGTTCACTGGTGTTTTTAGGTATTTCTTCTTCCTCTTGTACTAATGTTTCAAAAAGAAATTCTCCTCACATGTGGGTGATTGATTCCGGAGCCACTGACCATATGACCTGTTCCTCCAAATATTTTATCTCTTATACTCCCAACTGTAGCCATAGAAAGATCACAATAGCCGACGGGTCCATCACCACCGTAGCTGGCCAATGGGATATTTAAATAAACAAGGACCTTACACTAAGAAATGTCTTTCATGTTCCAAAGCTATTTGCAAGCCTTATTTCCATTCAAAAATTAACCAGAGATTTAAATTGCAGTGTAACATTTTTCCCTTCACATTGTATTTTTCAGGCATTGGACACGAAGAGGATGATTGGACGTGCTAGTCAAAGAGACGGTCTCTATTTCCTAGAAAAACAAAGCAGTATAACAGGAGTTGAAAATCCCATATCTACGTCATTTTTTTCTGAGTTTGTCATCGTCCATCTTTTAAAATGCTCAAGTTGATGTTTCCTTCTTTATTTAAAGGTCTTGCTTTTGAAACCTTTCATTGTAATGATTGTGAACTTGCCAAACACAAACGTGCTTCTTTTTCAATAAGCAATACAAAAACCTTTGTTCCTTTTTCTCTCATTCATAGCGATATTTGGGGGCCTTCTACCATTCCAAATATTTCTGGTGCTAGGTGGTTTGTTTCATTTATTGATGATTATACTCGAGTTACATGGCTTTACCTCTTGAAAAATAAATCTGATGTTAGCACTATTATTCCTAATTTTTACAACATGATCAATACTCAGTTTGATGTAAAAATTAAGAGATTTCGATCAGACAATGCCAAGGATTATTTCAATCAAATCCTTACTCCGTTCTTTCAGAAAACAGGGATTATTCATGAATCCTCATGTGTTACCACCCCACAACAAAACGGAGTGGCTGAGCGAAAGAATGGCCATCTCCTAGAGATCACTAGAGCATTGCTATTTCACAAGAATGTTCCCAAACAATACTAGGGTGAAGCTGTATTAACCGTTGCCCATCTTATTAACAGGCTCCCGACACGTGTCCTTGGGTTCAAAAGTCCAATTGATACTCTCACAAAATTTTTCCCAAACTTCTCTGCTTCAAAATATCTTATTCCGCGAATCTTTGGGTGTGTTGCATTTGTTCATGTTCATTCTCACAATAGGAGCAAATTGGATCCACGTACTCTTCGATGCATCTTTATTGGATATTCTCCTACACAAAAGGGTTATAAATGTTTTCATCCACCTACTAAAAAATTTTTTGACTTAGCTGATTTTACTTTTGTCGAAGAAGAATCCTTTTTTCAGCACGCTTATCTTCAGGGGGGGACCTTGAATGAAGATAAAGCAAAGGATATGTTTCTTCTTGATCCTAGTTTTTTTGAGTCCACTTCTCCTACTTCTCCGTCAGTCGAGTCAACCAAATCAGATGAAATGATGAAAGACGAGGGAAATCAAGATAGCATTCAGCCATTGCAGGTTTATTCCAGGAGGAAAATACCAGTCTCTCGACCGGTACAGGTACAATCTCCCATTCGTGCTGTTGCCCAAATTCCCGAAACCACTTTCAAACCAGCCGACAGTGTCACACAAAGAGTTGAGCCAATTGAACCAGCAGACGAACATGAAAAACCGAGTGCTGAAGACCTACCAATTGCACTTAAGAAAGGAACAAGAACTTGCACGAAACATCCACCGTATCTTTTCATGTCCTATCAAAATCTATCGCAAAACCATAGAGCCTTCCTAACCAATCTCTATACAATTCCCACATCGAGAAATCTAACTGAGGCATTACGAGACAAGAAATGGGAGGATGCTATGAAGACTGAGATGGAAGCTCTTGAGAGGAGCAAGACATGGGAGTTAGTTGAATTGCCAAGAGGGAAGAAATTGGTTGGATGTAGGTGGGTTTTCACTATAAAATACAAGGCTAACAGCTTAGTAGAATGATACAAGGCGAGATTGGTGGCCAAAGGATACACTCAAACCTATGGCATTGATTATCTTGAGACATTTGCCCCTGTTGCGAAAATGAACACAGTATGGATACTTTTGTCATTAGCTGCTAATTTCGAGTGGAATCTACAACAGTTTGATGTTAAGAATGCATTCCTCCACGGTGATCTAGAAGAGGAAATTTACATGGAAGTTCCCCCTGGTTTTAAATCTAAAGAGGGAATGGTGTGCAAGCTGAAGAAAGCTCTTTATGGGCTCAAACAATCACCACAAGCTTGGTTTGGGAGGTTTGCTAAGGTGATGATATCGTTGGGATACAAGCAAAGTCAAGGAGACCATACTTTGTTCGTGAGATACTCGGATTACGGGAAAGTCACAGCATTGTTAGTTTATGTAGATGATATTATCGTAACGGGTAATGATGTAGAAGAGATGAACAATTTGAAGCAATGTCTCTCGAAGGAGTTTGACATCAAAGAGCTAGGAAAATTAAAATACTTCCTAGGCATTGAAGTAGCGCATTCAAAGCAAGGAATTTTCATCTCCCAACAAAAGTACGTACTCGACTTGTTGAAAGAAACAGGGAAGATGGGTTGTAAACCGGTTGAGACACCGATCGAAGTCAATCATGGATTATGTGATGCTCCAGAAGATCCTGTGGTAGATAGAGGATCCTATCAGCGGCTTGTTGGGAGGTTGATATATCTGGCACACACAAGACCAGATATAGCATTTGCAGTGAGCGTGGTTAGCCAATTTATGCACAATCCTAAAGAATCACACCTCAAAGCAGTAAATAGGATATTACAATACTTGAAAGGCAGCTCGGGAAGAGGAATTTTGTTTAAGCGACGAATAGGCACAGACATGACGTTAGAAGCTTAGACTGATGCAGACTACGCATGATCTTTGGTTGACAGGAGATCAACGTCGGGTTGCTGTACTCTCATAGGTGGGAATCTTGTAACATGGAGAAGTAAGAAGCAGAACGTGATAGCTAGGTCGAGCGCAGAGTTAGAGTTTAGATCAATGGCGTTGGGAATATGTGAGTTACTCTGGGTGAAGATAATCTTAGATGACTTAAGAATAAAATGGGAAGGACCCATGAGGCTGTACTGTGATAATAAATCAGCCATCAGTATTGCTCGTAACCC
This sequence comes from Boswellia sacra, assembly GCA_013180625.2. Taxonomy (NCBI): domain Eukaryota; kingdom Viridiplantae; phylum Streptophyta; class Magnoliopsida; order Sapindales; family Burseraceae; genus Boswellia; species Boswellia sacra. The sequence continues at coordinate 166,176 of SNVD02004314.1, read as the reverse complement.
TGTCCAACATGATCGAACAAAGCATATTGAAGTTGATAGACATTTTATCAAGGAGAAACTAGACAGTGGCTTGATATGCACTCCATTCGTTTCAACCAAGGATCAGTTGGCAGACGTACTCACAAAGGGACTGACAAGCACTGTGTTTCAAGAAATTGTTAGCAAGCTTGGGATGGAAGATATCCATTCACCAACTCGAGGGGGAGTGTTGAATTAAGTAGCCTTATTTGGAAAGATTGTGTAGAAAATCTTGTATAATTACCTGATTTTTAGGAATTAGAGTTAGGATCAGATTTTACCTGATTTCTAGGAATTAGATTTAGGTACAAAATTTTTTGGGAAGTTTAATATTTTTAGGAATTTGTTACTATTTTTAAGCTAGACAATTATGTATATAAACTAAGGCTGTAACCTAATTTTTAATAAGACAGAAATTCATTTCTCTATTACGATTTTTGTCAGCATAAATTTGCATCACAGTAGTAACTGTTGGCCTAATATATTTGCGTACAAAAACTCTAAATTCACCGAGACAAGATATGGAATGCATTGTTAATTCTGCTAGAGAACAAGTTTAGTCCCTTAAATTCATTGTTGTACATTTACATGTATGGTATCTGTAAAATTATAGTTTTAAGAAATTTGCAACTAATTTGTATTATCATTTCCTAGGTATAATGGCGACAGGAGCAATCAATGTGGTAAGGGGTTCGAGGTCCTCTGCTGAAGAGTTACTGCACATATACAATCACTCCGAAAGGTTTCAGAAAAAGTTTAACTTTCAGTCTATTTTCTTTGATTATTACAAGTAAACATTTTTTTATCCTTTTAAGAAATAGATGACATGAAGCTTGACTTCATTATAAATAAATTGCTGAATCTTTGTAACTCATTTGATGCTACATTTGTGTAATATATGTCATATGAGGCTGTCTACTAAAGCATTGACTTGTTGGTTGTTATACATTTATGCAAGATGGGCACCATGGTTCTTGCATTGAACTTTCTTAAGGATAAGAAATTCAAATTTAATTTTCTTAAATGTTGCTAGAAAGTAGGAAAGATTCAATTTTTGAGAATTATTTTTTTATGCTGTTTATGGATACTTTTTAAGAATATCATGTATTGGGCATTGTTGATTTTTTTCCCATATATGATAGAGCACAAATAAAAATTTGGTTTTTTGCTTATCAACTTAAACTTTAGGTTAAGTGTAACCTAATATAACATTAGACTTGGGTTGACCATGTGGTCTTATGTTCAGATCACCGTGTAATATAGTTATGTTTGTGCTTGTTGTTAGTTGTTGTGAATTTTGTTCTCATGTGACTGATATGTCTTGTACTTGGTCAGATATTTCTTATGCGGTGAGTGTATTGCCTTGGTTTATGCATGCTCCTGGGATAAAAAATGTGGAAGATGTCTACAGGATTCTTAGATACTTGAAAAAAACACCTATGTAAGGTCTTCTTTTTCAAAAGAGTATGACATTGGACTAGAAGCTTATGCTGATGTTGACTGAATAGGTTTTATTGTAGATTGAAGACCCAGTGGTGGATGTTGTACTTTTTAGGGACGGAATCTTGTTACTTGTTCAAGCTTGAAAGAAATATTGGTGGCAAGATCTTGTGTAGGGGTTGAATTTAGAGCTATGTTAAGGGAATTTGTAAGTTATTGTGCCCAGAGATTATTTTGTTTTATTTGGGAATGAAGTTTGAAGGTCCGATGAAGCTATTGTGTGACACTACATCAGCCATTAGAGTAGGCCACAATCTACTTTATCCTGTTCAAACCAAACACATGGATACTAATGGATGCTTCATTAAAGAGAAACAGAAAAGTGGGGAAATTTGCATTCCTTATATTGCATCTAATTGACAAATAGCTAATATCTTGAAAGGGTTATAAGCTTTACATTTCTATCCTTAGCTAGCTAGGACTGGCAAACATTTTTGACTCGTTTTGGGAGGAGTGTTGTAAATGTTGCCTTAATTAACTGTAATGATTTTTAGATTATGTATTCTTCCCTGATTGTTTATTGATTATCTTTTATTTTCATTATTATAATTAGAATAATTTGATTGTAATTAGTTGCCTTTTGTATAAAATTGACTCTAGAAATTAGTGCCTATAAGTTAGGGCAATTTGGTTGACTTCCCTAAAATAGATGCACAATTTTACCTATTTATGTATGAAAATAATCATGTATGGAACATAATCTTTTGGGTAATTTCCCTATACTCATTAAGGAAGGTGAGAGATATTTAGAAACTGCAGGAGGTGTGTTTTGGATTAGAGCAAACCTCAAGGGTGGTTATCTATAATTATCTTTTTTCGATAATGATTCTTTTAAGATATTGGTCACTGATGCTCTCAGGGGAATAAAATGGATTCTTTTGAGATTGTTTTCAACCTTTAGGCCCACACATACGTGCAAATTTAGGTTTTCATGTGTTTTGGACAGCCATCTTTGAAGTAGCGTAGTGTTATCATAATTGGTACCTCAGATGTTAATTCTTGAGATTCATTTGGTTTTCATTCTGTACAGAATTACTGATTTTTATATTGTCATTATTACAGTGTTGCACTTGCTGTGGACAATCCTGAGTTTTTCAATCAGATAGCAGAAGCCTTCTGCAGCAAGGCAACTATGAGATTTGTCATTCTACTTTGGGGGAACAAACAATCCTTGGCTAGTGATAATATCAAGGGAGTTCCTGTTTTTAATTACGAGGAGATCAAAGATTTGGGTCGTGATCGGCGTAGAGTTTTGTCTGATTCCCTTGATACTAGTAAGTTGATCAGCTTAATCTAAATGGATTCAGAATATTTATTAGAACATTGGATGCGTCTTCCTATAACATTCTTTCATTTTTATGGTCTAACTGCCTATTAATATTAATGCAAACAAATAAAGGGTTATTTTAAGACTATATATTAAACTGAATAAAATCATGATGTCTAGGCTTTACTAGCTTAAAGCTGGAATAAGGCTATAAACCTATCAATGGTGCAAACAGACCAATTTAATTTTTTAGTTCTAGTCTCCTGTATTGCTATTACCTAAAACTTCAAGCCGCCCATCGGTATTTGTTCTCTAGTCGCCAACTGATATTTATTCTCTAGTTGATTGTGACTTATGTCTTGTATAGCTGCTGTGGAGGGGGAAAGAAGTAAGTTCACATATGGGTCTCTTTAGAAATTCATCTACAACAAAGTGAAAATATCTTGGTCCACTGCTGAGTTGGTGTAAGTATGCATGACTGTCATAATTCTTGTCCAACTGTCAAAGTGTTAATGCCACTCCCCTACAGAGACAGTGATACCAAACAACATTTTACGTCTTAGGTCTGATTGCTATTTGTTGGAGATTACAATTGTGTTTGATTTAGCAGTGCTTATATTTAATTAGGAAATTTTTGTTTAGGAAATTTGGGAGGGTTGAGGTATGAAATTATTGTGAGACTAGCTATGTTTAAACGAGTTAATCAATTTAAGTTTTAAAACTTGGCCAAGTTAGTTGCATACAAGTTAGATTACCTATAAGGTAGTGAAAGAGTATGATGAAGTAAGTATAAAGAAAGGAAAAGAAATCTAAGAACTTGTCTTGAACAATTACTTAAACCGTTCTTGTCAATAGTATGCTAGCCCCCACTTAAAAAAAAAAAAATCACAGTTCTTTTAAAGATTCAGCTAAAAGCAATAAAAGCTGACCCTAGAAAATATTGAACCTTAACCATGATGAAAGGGTAATTATCCTGACCTCCTGTATGATTGCATCAAACAAAACACCCCCTACATGTAAGAATTATCTCTAATGTCCCCTTGTATAAGGCAATTTTTGTTAGATTTTGATGAAGGCAGCAAGATCTCACATATTTAATCAAGTCATCATCAATTCTAACAATGATTCGTCATGTCAAGGGAGTTGAAAGATAATTTTGAAACTAAAGGAGTTTGTTTTGCACTTAAACCCCAAGGGAAGTTAGCAAAAACAAACATTGATAGAACCCAAAAGGAAAAAAAGTTAAAAAAAAAAAAAAAAGACAAAGTTAACTTACTCATTTCTACAGTTACCCTTGAAAAGTACATTTATTGAGGACTTGTGATCAAATTCTGGAGAACAACCCCTGGCCCTGTATTTGGATTCACTTTTCCCCTTTTAAATAGAACACGTTGGATAAATTTGCTATACACAAGCGAGTTTCTAGCTCTCTTGCTAATGTCAGGTTCCAACCTGTGTGCTTAAGCTTCCTAGCTTTCTTAGTTACTTTAGTGGCTGCTACTGAAGATGTGACCTCAAGCTTAAATGAAAGTTTGATTGACATAATAAAATGCTATTTATCATTCACTGGCAATCCGTTGCTTATTCATTTTCAGTTCTTTATTATTTGTTATATAATCCCTTTAGAGCTAGAATGGTTCTTTCTTTTTTCTTTTAAGAAAATTTATTCTGTCCTGAAATGATTACAGTGCAAAAGGTGGTATGCAGCTTTTTAACTAATCAATAATTGATTGCAGGGGAACACTACATATACGAGACCATCAGTTCTGATGATATTGCTACACTTGTATACACAAGTGGAACCACTGGGAATGCAAAAGGCGTTATGCTTACACACAAGAATATCTTACACCAGGTTGAAGTGTTTAATTTCCCACTATATGCTTCTGTAGTATTAATATCACATTTTTTTTTAAATTTTAATTTTATATCAAGAAATTGAGCATGTATATTAGTAAAAATTGCTTAAATGTAAATCATGTATGAAGCAAATGTATTTATTTGGTAAGTTCCGCATTAATTACTCTATTTTCTTTCTGTTTTACAACTAGAAACCAAAAATGTTAACTCAGTGAGTTTTTAATTAGTACTGTGTTGTGGGCTATTGTTTACTTTAATGGTATGTTGGAGAGGTCAGCAACTTAAATTGTAGAAATAAATTTGTGATGACATGATCATATTAATGCTTGTTGCCAGGGCTATTAGCTGACTGAAACTTAGATCAAGTAGAGCTTACTCAGTCATATACTTTCTTTAAATAAAATTTTTTTGTTGGCATTAGAACTGGCCATGGGAGCCATGGAGTTAATTCGAGCTCAATTTCTTGCTCCCTATTTAATTGTTGTTTAGGGCCTGTGCATGTCGTTTCAAACCAGAATATAGAAAGGACCTTCTCACCAACCAAGAAGATATAATTGTTAGCTAGGTCATTTTTTTTGTTGTTTTTTCCATTCTAGATAGTCATTCTTATAAGCAGTGGATAGGGGCATCTTTTTGAAGAGAACTTGGCACTACCTATCAATGGGGTTGATGTATGCCATAATAGTACTTGCATTAGTGGGGCATAGTTTTTATTTTGGTTGACTTCTTTTAACTTCAAATATAGGCACATTTACTCTATAGATCCTTGATTGTGTGATATGTTTATCGCATATTATATCATGTGATTGCTGTTGAGAGAGAGAGGGAGAAACGAATTTAGGAGAAATAATTTTTGTGAATATTCCATTGTAAAGAGGTGTACATATATATAGTACAATAAGGGGAAATAAAATGAGAAAGAGAATCAAATATGTATCCAATAGGGACACAATCCTAAACTTCTATATAGAGATTTAACACTCCCCTTCAAGTTGGAGTATAGATATTCTCGATGCCCAACTTGGAACATAAATGAAGAAAAACTCCTTTATGAACTGCCTTGGTACAAAGATCTCCAATTTGGTCTTCAGACTTAACATAAGGAGTGATAATCTTTCCACTCATTATAGCCTCACGAACAAAGTGACAATCTACTTCAATGTGTTTAGTTCTTTCATGAAAAACTGGATTGTTAGCAATATATGTAGCAGCCATATTATCACAAAACATTTTTGATGGCTTTTTTAAGTCAATTCCAATCTCAATTAAGAAATTCTTGACCCACATAATCTCACATGTTGTATGTGCCATAGCATGATACTTTGCCTCTGCACTGGATCTCGCAACTACATTTTGTTTCTTGCTTCTCCAAGTCACTAGATTGCCTCCCAAAAAAGTACAATATCCACTTGTGGACTTCCTATCAGTTTTGGATCCAGCCCATTCAGCATCAGAATAGCCAATAATGTCCAACTCTTTACCTTTCTTGTAAAGAATTCATTTGCCAATGGACTGTTTTAGATATCGTAGAATTCTGCATACCGCATCCCAATGGATTTTCTTCAGATTTTGCATATACTGACTAACTGCTCCCACTGCAAAAGTAATATCAGTTCTAGTGACAGTAAGATAAATCAAATTTCTCACAAGACTTCTATATCTTTTCTTATCTTCAAAATCTGAACTGCTGTCACCATCCAATATTACATTAGGATCCATAGGGGTCTCTATTAGCTTAGACCCTACCAAACCCGTCTCAAGTAAGTCTTGCACATACTTTCTTTGAGATAAAATGATACCTTCTTTACTCCTTAAAACTTCAATGCCAAGAAAGTATCTGAGTTGTCCCAAGTATTTTGTTTGAAAATGTGTCTTTAGCTGTCTTTTCACTTCTTCTATGCCATTAGAATCACTCCCAGTCACAATGATATCATCCACATACACCACAAGTATAACAATACCTGACCTTGTATGTTTAACAAACACTGAGTGATCAGATTGACAACGGAGAAGTTGATCGAAGCCAAAACGCCACTCAATTTTTCAAACTAGGCCCTAGGTAACTGCTTCAGACAATAAATGGCCTTCTTTAACTTACAAACAGAGTTGGTTAACTCCCCCTGAGCAACAAATCCAAGTGGTTGCTCCATATAAACCTCCTCGTGTAAATCACCATATAAGAAGGCATTTTTGACATCTAGCTGGAAGAGGGGCCAGCCAAAAAATACGGCTAGGGAAATGAGAATGCGGACTGAATTGAGTCTGGCAACGGGAGAAAATGTTTCAACATAGTCAACATCATAAGTTTGATTGTACCCTTTAGTGACAAGACGGGCTTTTAAGTGTTCAATAGTACCATCAGGATAATATTTGATAACAAAGACCCAACGACAACTGACCACTTCTTTACCGTCTGGTAATAACTCCCATGTACCACAATCACAAAGAGCTGACATCTCATTTTCCATAGCTTTCCTCCAGCCAGGATGAGCCAAAGCTTCCTGGTAATTTTTAAGAATAGATACCACAGACAAACACAAAGCAAAAGAGCGAGCAGACAATGATAAGGCATTAAAGAAGACAAACTGAGAGATAGGATACCTCTGAGAATTTCTAGTTCCTTTGCGAAGAGCAATAGAGAGATCAAGATCGGAATACTCATTTGTAGGAGGAGTCGGATTTGGAGTAGAAGCAGACTCTTGAATGACGGGCAGATCAGTGAGCGTTAAATCATCTTGTTTAGCACTGGATTGATGTGGTTTTCGCCTAGAATAAACTAGGAGTGGTGGAGTAGAGGGACATGGTAGAACTGACATCGGCATTGGAGGATCAACTAGACCAATATCAAGTTTAGAACCACTAGATGAAAAATATGGTGTGGACTCAAAAAAGGTGACATCTGCACTTACAAAAGCTTTGCCCGAGCAAGGGTCAAGACATTTGTAACCTTTCTGAGTTTTAGAATACCCAAGAAAAATACATTTGGTGGACCGAGGAGACAGTTTATTAGAAACTCTATAAAGATGGACAAAACAAACACAACCAAAAATACGAGGAGGAAGAGGAAAAGCAGGTTGATTAGGGAATAAGATGGAGTACGAAGACCGAAAATGAAGAACAGAAGAAGGAACCCGATTAATAAGGTAACAGGCGGTAAGTAATGCTTTCCCCTAATATTTTGATGGGACTTTCATACGAAATAACAGAGTTCGAGCCACATCTAACAAATGTCTATTTTTTCGCTCAGCAACTCCATTCTGCTGAGGGGTGTAAGCACATGATGTTTGATGTAAGATCCCATTAGTGCTACAAAAAGTAGATAATGAGGAAGTAGATAATGAGGAAGAAGTATATTCTAAAGCATTATCAGAACGTAAAACTTTAATAGAAATACTAAACTTAGTCTTTATTTCATTGTAAAACATTTGAAACATATTAGGGATCTCAGATCGATCTTTTAACAGATACAACCAAGTAACTCTAGAATGATCATCCACAAAGGATACGGAATATTTAAACCCATGATTGTTGATAACTTGACAAGGACCCCATACATCTGAGTGAACCAAATCAAACGGTTGGTCGCTAATTTTATTGACTTGACTACGAAACGAAAAACGAGAATGTTTACCTAACTGACAAGACTCACATTCAATTTGAGTTGGACTAGAAAAACCCATATGTTGAAGCAATTTATTTGAAGGGTGACCTAAACGATAATACCATTGTTCTGGAGAGAAAAGAAGCAAGAGCTGTATGAGAAGACGAAAGTGCTTCAAATAAGTGATAAACGCCATTCTTTTCATGTCCGCCACCAATCATCTTCCTCGTACCAAGATCCTGAAAAATACAATAGGATGGAAAAAAAATGACTAAGCAATTTAAATTCTTAGTTAACTGGCTAACGGATAAAAGATTAACAGAAAATTTAGGAACATGTAACATCGAAGATAAATGAAAACTAGATATACGAATTGTTCCAGACCCTTGTACTTGGGTTTTAGAACCATTAGCAAGAACGACTGATGACTGTTTGTTAGAAGGGATAAATGAACTAAAAAGAGAATCATTACCAGTCATGTGAGAAGAAGTTCCAGAGTCTATAATCCAATGATGTGGGTACGAAGAAGAAAATAAGGCAGGGGACCTACCTGTTTGGACTAAGAAAGCGAAAGGCTCACTGGCTGGTTGAACTTCAGATTTATGCGCAGACTGTGCAGAAGGTGGAGCATGAGAGTTAGATGAATTACCAATGGAAAGATGCTCCTCAGAGCTTTGATTTGCCCATTCAGGTTTTTTAAATTTATCCCAACACTTTTCTGAAGGATGATTAAGTCTACCACAATGGGAACAAGGAACTCTTCCACTTCGACCTTTAACACGCCCTCTACTCCGTCCAGAAAAGGATCCTCTGCCTCGACTACCAAACACAACTAAGGTAGAAGCTTCCTGATTATGTTGAGAGGTGGATAACCGTTGGAGTCTGGCATATGCCGTTTTAAGACTTGGGAGATCTTTCTCAGTCAAGATACTATTCTTAGCACTTTCATAGACAGGATTTAAGCTAGACAGGAACTTGACAACAAATAATTCTTCGCGTTGTTTACGTAATATCTCAACATTAGTAGTAACAAGATTATAAGAGTTAAGCACACCCATTAATCCTTCGATTTCTTCTAAATGTTCACTTAACGTTCTATCACCTTGCTGACAAGAAAATAAAGGAGAGTAAAAATAAAAAATGTGAGAGGCATTTTGAGATCCGTCAAACTTGTCTCGAAGTGAATTCCATAACTCTTTGGTAGTATCAACCCACATCACAGTTGCCGCAAGTGATGGCTACATACTGTTCCACAGTCATATAGTAATCAAATTGTCTTCCTGAATCCATTTAGCATACTCCTTTAAATCAGACGATGGAGGATCTTGTGTAAGATAATTATATTTCCCTTGGCCAATCAAATATTTAGTTACTGCTTTTACCCATAACTTGTAATTAGAGTCATTCAATTTTACGACTGTGATGGAACCACCAATTCCAAGAGGATTAGAGGACGGTTGAGAAGCCATGAAAACCCGAAATACAATTTTTCTTTCAAATAGATCTATCACACGGAAAAAGATTTTAAAAAAAAAATTTAAAAGTACCAAAGAACACCACACGATTGGCTATGAACACTTAGACAGGGATGTGGTTAAGAAAAATATAGTTGGGACATGAAACACCAATTTTTGATCAGATTCAGATGAGACAGCAGTTTTTCGACGATCGAAAAATTTTTCTGGCAGACTGTTTTTTAAACATAGACAGAGAGGTTTTGTTCACCAATGACCGGCGACTTTAATAGACTGATTTTCGGCCATACTCGAACAAGGCAGCGGATTTTCCGGTGATCAAAAAATTTTTCCGTCAGTTTTTTCCTGCAGAGGCAGAGGCTTTTGGTCGCCAGTGACTGTCGATCTTAGATGGCAGGCGGTGACTGTCACCGCTGACCGGAGGTGGCTGATTTTGCTTTGGACAGAAACAGTTAGGGTTTTGGATTTTTTTTTTTTTTTTTTAATAAAAGAGGAGAAAGGAAGGGGGATCTTGATCCTGCTCTGATACCATGTTGAGAGAGAGAGGGAGAAACGAATTTAGGAGAAATATTTAGTGTGTATTCCATTGTAAAGAGGTGTACATATATATAGTATAATAAGGAGAAATAAGATAAGAAAGAGAATTAAATATGTATCTAATAGGAACACAATCCTAAATTTCTATATTGAGATTTAATAGAAACAATTGTCCGGGTCCTCACAAGGGAAAAATAAAATTTTAGAAGCTGAGATCAATTAGATTGGATTATCACATGGTTACTGATCTTATGAACCAAAAGGATGAAAGGAAATTATTAGATATTAATATTAAAGTTGTTAATATTTTTGTTAGTGAGTGACTGCTGGTAATCAATAAAGAATAAATTGTTTTTGCTTTATCAATTTTGTGGTTTTGCTGATGCTTGGATCTTTTTCAGAATACGATTGTTTAATGAGATAATTGCATGGATTGGAGACTTCCTTTCAATTTGTCAAGCCATACGGTTGAAATTGTTTTGTTTATAGTTTATTCATTTCTGGAAGGGATTTAGCCTATTTCATTTTGTTGCAATTGGTTGCAATACTCGGCTTAGTCAATTACTTCTAGTGTGGATGACATTTTTTTTCTTGATTACTTTCCAGATAAGAAACTTATGGGACATTGTACCTGCTGAAACTGGAGATAGATTTCTCAGTATGCTTCCACCTTGGCATGCATATGAGCGAGCTTGTGAGTATTTTATATTTACACATGGAGTGGAGCAAATGTACACAATTGTGAGAAATTTGAAGGTATTATCTTTCCCTTTGTGATTTTGATTATTGTTTTAATACCAAAAAGGTGCTTCAATGATACTGAGTTATGGGAGAACAAAAAATTTATTGTACGCAGGATTGTTTGAGTGTCTATGATTACATATTATCACATATGTTGGTTCATTGCCTTCCTGCCATTCATGTCAATGTGTTTCAGTTGCATTTATATGTATTTATTGATAGGAGGATTTGCAACGCTACCAGCCTCATTACCTGATTTCTGTTCCTTTGGTGTATGAAACACTGTACAGGTATGTCCTCTCCCTAGTTTTATATCATTTTTAAACCATAGGCAGTATTATAAGTTTTTGCTCTTTTTTTTTCTTCTCTTCTTTTAATAATGAAGTTTAGTTCATGTTTACAACGTCGATCATTTAGGTGTCAAATTTCAAAAGGCATTCATTAAATTTAATATTATTTAACTTTCTAACTTTCCAACTCTCGAATGGAATTAACGCAAATAAAACCTGGGAAATAATTATATATTGAGAGTAAATTGTTGTGTAGGACTTAAAATGAGTTAAATCTCTGCATCAAATGAACCTCTGTATCAAATGTTCCCTATTACATGTCAACACTATATGTCAAGCACTTCTTTGTCAGTGATATACCTCCACAACTGAAACCTCCAATTAGATTTACTTACTCTGGGGTTCAAAAGTAGGGAATGTATGGAGGATAGGGTTGGAAACATTTATTTCTTTTTCTTGTTATCTTTTCTGTTGTGAATAAAGGCTGGAAATTAGTTTTGTGTCTGTTGAGCTGGAGGAGGTGAGTTAGTTAGAAGTATTAGGGGAAAGCAAGGAAAGAGAATAGGATAGAGAAAAATCTGTTATAGAAGTAGAGCCTAGCTCTTGGGAGAGCTGGCAGACCTCTCGAAGAGTCTGCTACACTTTCTTTGCAATAAGATATCCTATCACTACTATTTTTTCCAGAAAATCTCTTAAGAAATTAGCTATTGCACTGCAATTTTCTTAATTCTCTACTCAAAACCAGTGCTCTGTGTTGTGTGTGAGAGTGTGTGGTGATGGGTGAGAACCAGAATCATATCATGTTGGTATCGGAGCTAACTGTTCTGGGTATGGCTAGAAAGAAAGGAGAAGGGAGGATGGATATCATCGAGGAGAAGGTCCAGTTAGTTTAAGAATACATCGGTGTCGTTAAGGAGGGAATAGCGAAGGTGCAACTCTAGGAACAGAGCGTGGTGGCAATTCTGGAACGACTGGAGGCCATGGCAGCAAAGAGTAAGGAGAATACACATTGGCCTACATCCATGTCAAAACATAGGTCATCGACAGGAGATGTGGGAGGTGCGTCAGCGTCGTCTCCTTACTTCACCGGTGGAGAACGAACCGACGACTCATAGAAAGGCGAGATCAGAACTCGCCAGATTGAGATGCCCATGTTTGACGGCGGCGATCCTGATGAGTGGATATATCGCGTGAAGCACTACTTCTCCTTGAATCGGATGACGGAGAAGGAGAAGCTAGTCGTCATTGTGGTGTCGATGGAGGGGGAAGCTTTTCCTTGGCAGCAGTGGGAGGATTCCAGGAGAGCTTTCCGATCATAGAAGGAGCTCAAGGCGCTGCTGCATGAACGTTTTCGGGAAAGCTCTAGAGTGAACCTCCGAGCAGTTCCTGGTTCTCTAGCAAGATGGTACAATGAGGGAATACCGTCGACAATTTGAAAGAATTGCTTCGTCGATGGAGGCGGTGCCTGAGCACATCCTGGAAGGGCAGTTCATCAATGGCCTTCGTCCTGAGATCAAGGCTGAACTAAGGGCTTTTAAGCCTTCTGGGTTGGATCGTATAATGGGCTTGGCCCAAAAGCTTGAAAATAAGAATTTGCCCTTGAGAGCTAGTTCTATCTCCGGTGAGAAGAAGAGCACTTCTAGTCCTGGTTACTCACCGACGAAGAACTATAGTTCCTATGTTGGTCGACCAACAGCGACACCAGAAAAAGTCACCGAAAGTCTGCCTAAATTCCAATTTCGCCTATTGTCAGACATGGAATTATAGGCTTAGTGTGAGAGAGGACATTGTTAATGTTGTGATGAGAAATTTTCTCTGGGTCATCGCTACAAATTTAAGGCCTTGTAGGTGATGAGGGTAGCGCAAGGGGAAGATGAGTCACTAGAAAATCATGAAGAATTACTCCAAGAGGGCAGTGAATTGAAGAAAGTTGAATTGGAGGGAGTGGAGTTGTCAATGAATTTGGTTGTTAGACTATCATCTCCTAAAACTATTACGTTAATGGGTAATCTGTATGGGGAAGAGATGGTGGTGCTTATTGACCCAGGGGCTACTCATAATTTCATCAGTCATGCCTTGGTCAGGATGCTATTGTCACCATTAGAAGCCACTGGTGGGTATGGGGTGTTGTTAGGTACAAGAACACTAGTAAAAAGGGAGGGGGTCTATAAGAATGTAAAATTGAACTTACAGGGGCTAACAATTGTGGAAGAATTCCTGCCATTAGAGTTGGCTGGATCAGATTTGGTACTTGGGATGTTGTGGCTAGAAAACTTGGGGGTGATTAAATTTGATTGTAAATCTTTGACGATGGAGTTCAAAATGGACGGGAAAAGGGTGCTATTGCAAGGGGATTCAAATCTTTGTAAAATTCATGTTTCCTTGAAATCTTTGATGAAGGAAATAAGAAATGGGGGTCAAGGGGTTCTACAAGAATTGAACTCTCTAGCAGTAGTGACAAATCCAAGCAACCAGAATTTCCTGCTGAAGTGAGGGAACTGCTTCATCAATTTAAATCAGTTTTTGAGAGTCCTTGAGGATTACCTCCTAGTAAGGGACATGAACATGCCATTGTGTTGAAGGAAGGAAGATAGCCAGTAAGTATGAGGCCCTACTGTTACCCTCAAATTCAAAAGGATGAAATTGAGAAACTTGTGAAAGAAATATTAGCAGTTGGGGTGATAAGGGCTAGCAGTAGTCCATTTTCCCGCCAAGTGCTTTTAGTTAAGAAAAAAAAAAAAGATGGCAGTTGGCGATTTTGTGTTGATTACTGAGCCTTAAACTAAGCTACAGTCCTTGAAAAGTATCCTATCCCCATCATTGATGAGTGATTAGATGAGCTATACGGAGCATGTGTGTTTTCAAAATTAGATCTTAAGTCCGGGTACCACCAAATTCGTGTAAAATCAGAAGATGTTCACAAGACTGCATTTCGTACACATGATAGGCATTATGAGTTCTTGGTGATGCCTTTTGGACTCACAAATGCGACTTCGACATTTCAATCTCTAATGAATGATGTTTTTAGGAAATTTCTAAGGAAGTTTGTGTTGGTTTTCTTTGACAACATTCTGGTTTACAATAAAAGTACGGAGGATCACTTAAAACATTTGTGGATAGTATTGGACAGCCTTAGACAACATCAATTATATGCCAACAAAAAAAAAAATGTTTGTTTGCTGAAAAGCGGCTGGAGTACCTTGGTCATGTAATTTCTGGTGCTGGAGTAGCTGTTGATAATTCAAAAGTGAAAGTGATGCAACAATGGCCTACTCCTAAAAATTTGAAGGAGCTATGGGGTTTTCTTGGTTTGATTCGCTATTATAGAAAGTTTGTAGAAGGTTATGGGAAAATAGCTTCTCCGTTGACGGAACAACTCAAAAAAGATAATTTTGGGTGGAATGAAAGGGCTGAGGAAGCTTTTCAAAAGCTGAAAAGGGCAATGATCACAGCTCCGGTTTCGGCTTCACCAGATTTTAGCCAACCATTCATTGTAGAAACGGATGCTTTCGAAACTGGTTTGGTTGCTGTTTCACTGAAAGGACAGCAACCAATTGCTTATTATAGTCATGTTCTTCCCCAACATTCTCGCTTGAAGTTGGTATAATGTATATGAGAAGGAATTGATGACTATTGCTTTGGCGGTACAAAATGGAGGCCATATTTATTGGGCAGAAAATTTCTGGTTAGGAGTGACCAAAGGAGTCTTAAATACTTACTTGAGCAAAGGTAGGTTAGTGAAGAGCACAAAAAATGGTTGTCTAAACTGAAGGGATTTGATTTCGAGATTCATTACCGTCCGGGCCTTGACAACAAAGCCACGGATGCATTATCTTGTCGTCCAGAACTGGTTGCTCTTACTTTGTCTCCAACTTTTGATTCTAGCATAATACAAAAGGAGATATAGACTAATGATGAATTGAGGCAGCTTAGGGAATCTGTTTTGGCTGAAATAACAAATCATGAAGGATATGTGGTGATCCGAGGACAATTATTGTATAAGGGTAGATTGTGTTAGTTAGTGGATCACAACTCATTCCGAAGTTGCTTAAAGAGTTTCATGATAGCCCATTGGGTGGCCATTCAGGCTTGCTGAAAACGATTCAACGGATTTCAAATGAATTTTATTGGAAGGGGATGAAAAAGGAAATTAAGGCTTATATGGTGTCTTGTGGAGTTTGTGAACGAAACAAATACTTGCCATTGTCACTAGCTGATCTACTCCAGCCTATCCCTATTCCTAACCAAGTTTGGGAAGATATTACAATGAATTTCGTGAAAGGTTTGCCTAAATTGGAGGGGTATGACATTATTCTTGTGGTGATGGATCGTTTGAGTAAATTTGGGCATTTTCTGACGCTTAAACACCCCTCCATTGCCCAAACTGTAACTGCTCAAACTTTAGTAGCCCTATTCATCAAGGAGATAGTACGACTATATGGCATACCCCGTTCGATCATCACGGATAGGGATTGGGTGTTCCTTAGCTTGTTTAAGAATTATTTAAAATGCAGGACACAAAACTAAGTCGCAGCACCGCTTATCACCCTCAGTCTGGTGGACAAACGGAGGTAGTCAATAGGTGTTTGGAGACTTATTTGAGATGTTTTGTGGCTGACAAACCAAAACAGTGGGTAAAGTGGCTACCTTAGGCTGAGTATTGGTACAACACCTCCTACCATTCTTCAGCCAAGACAACTCCTTTCAAGCTACTATATGGCCGAGATCCACCTGCATTAGTTCAGTTTGGACAGGAATCTACTGCTGTGTCTACTATGGAACAATTATTGGAAGAAAGGGATGCCATGTTGGATAAGTTAAAGCGACATCTTCAGGTTGGTCAAGATAAAATGAAGTTGATTGCAGATGGCAAACATAGGGATGTTCAATTTTAAGTGGGGGACATGGTTTACTTGAAACTACAACCTTATCGCCAACGATCCTTGGCTGGATGCAGGGATGAAAAGCTAAAGTCTTAGATTCTATGGACCCTATCTGGTAGAAGCTAAGATTGGGTAGGTTGCTTATAAACTAAAGCTGCCTGCCAACTCTGCTATACACCCTGTTTTCCATGTCTCTCAACTCCGAAAAGCTGCGGGATCTGCTCCTGTTTCCTCCCTTATTGCCCCACAACTTAATGCAGATATGGAACTCATGGTGGAACCAGAAGGTGTTGTAGGATTAGGCAGAAAAAGGATAGCTTAGATACTAAAACAGAAGTGCTTATCAAATGGAAGGGATTGCCAGAATTTGAATCTACTTGGGAGGATTTTGAATTGTTGCAGCTTCAATTTCCTGACTTCCACCTTGAGGACAAGGTGGATGTTTGGGCGGGGGGGAATGATAGACCTCCACAGCTGAAACCTTCAATTAGATTTACTTACTCTAGGCATCCGAAGTAGGGAATATATGGAGGATAGGATTGGAAATGTTTATTTCTTTTTCTTGTTACCTTTTCTGTTGTGAATAAAGGCTGGAAATTAGTTTTTTGTCTGCTGAGCTGGAGGAGGTGAGTTAGTTGGGGAGTATTAAGGGAAAGCAAGGAGAGAGAATGGGATAGAGAAAAATCTGTTATAGAATTTTGTAGAGACTAGCTCTTGGGAGAGATGGCAGACCTCTCAGAGAGTCTGCTACACTTTCTTTGCAATCAGATATCCTATCACTACTATTTTTTCCAGAAAATCTCTTAAGAAATTAGCTATTGCACCGCAATTTTCTTAATTCTCTACTCATAACCAGTGCTCTGTGTTGTGTGTGAGAGTGTGTGGTGCTGTGTGAGAACCAGAATCATATCAGTCTGATTATGTGATGTTTGGATTGGGGACACCACAAGCCCAACAAAGTTGACCAGAGATAGAAAACAATTTTGATGCTGTAGGAAAGTGAAATGGGAACCACTGTTGATAGTAAGGCTTCATTTGGATTCATAAACTTGGGGGAAGGGTTTGGATTTGAGTTTTGAGTAGCTTGAATTAAGTTTAAAAGTGTTAATTTTTCTTGGTATGAAAACTTAAGTTTAAGGTTGTTAAAAGAGAGAAAAGAAGGAAGAAACAAAAGGTTGAAAGTGGTTGTTGTTTTATTGATATGTGAAGACTTACATGCATATGGTAGACAAAATCAAAGGAACTAGGAAATAAAATCACTCACTATCAGTACATATATTCACCACTTAGAATAGAATTATTGTAATCTAAAATTTTCATATATAATTCTAACAAAGGTAAAAGCTATGGATTTCAAATACCTAATGAGAAGATATTTTTTCAGAACCTAAATTATTCAAAGGACATTGGAGCATGCAAGTCTTGGTCCTCTATCTCTCGCTTGTTTTCTTCTGTCAACTATTATAATAATGATTCACTTAGTTTGAACCGAAATTGAAGTATAAATTCTCAATTGAAATTTCTCCCATCTAGATATTGTCTTATTGATTCTTGTTTCAGTTTTGAAATCCATTACTTGAATGATATTGTGCAATCTTGAATTATTTTCTAGTTACTTGTGCGATCTGGCATATCTTGATTGACAACTGTGTTCCTCTGCGAATTGCTTAAGACTTTTTTCTATTATTTTTGCAGTGGGATTCAAAAGCAGATTTCTACAAGCTCCACTGCACGTAGAATAATTGCACTTACACTTATAAGGGTCAGCTTGGCATATATGGGGTTCAAGAAAATTTATGAGGTTTGGCATTGTAAACTATTTCTTGCTTAAAAAACCATTTGCTTTATGTCCTGTAACAATTTCAAAGAGCAATTAACATTTTAGGGACTCTCAATCCTGTAACAAAAAGATAAATTTACCCCAGAAACTAATTCCCTGCCAAAAGAAAATCTGTTTTGTTAAAAGCTCCTTAAAGCAAAGACCATGCAGCAAAACATATACTTCTCTACATTTTTGAAATTTTACAGAATTGATGGCAGCAATCTGCTTCCAACCTAGTCTACAAACTTCTCATTCAGATGCACATAAATTCGCTTCTCATTATGTAATTAGTTAGGTGCCCTAGCCATGGTGCACTACCTAAATGTACCAGATTTTCTCTGCCAAGGTTTCTTTCTAGTTTGTAAAGCCTCGTATTTTTGCTGGATTTGGTACGTTGTGCAATAATTCTGCCTTGTTCTCATGGAAATTCGATAATTGATAAATGTGCTCTGTCAGTTCCATTAAAGTCCTCTAGCAGCCAATGGAATTGGAATTTACTATACTGTTTCCAAAAGAAGTCAGGAACTATCAATTAATGTTCCACATAGTGGCGTATATCATACATCTATCGATTTTTATGCATTTAAAACCTCTGAATAATATTATTGTTTTGCCCTGAATCTAACCAAGTTAAATCTATTTCACTCTCTTTCCTTCTTTGTTTTTGTAACTGTAACTGACACAGATTTTACCATTCTAACTTGTGTTGATTGACTTTGAATTGATTCATAGGGGCTATGCTTGACAAGGAATCCAAAACAACCTTCACACTTTGTTGCAATATTCGACTGGTTGTGGGCAAGAATTATGGCTGCAGTATTGTGGCCCGTGCATGTGTTGGCAAAGAAGCTTGTCTACAAAAAGATTCATTCTGCTATTGGGATATCAAAGGTTCTATTTGTTATCTATTTAATCATTTCTTTTCTCCTACTTATGGGTTTTTAGTTTTAGTAACATTTAATTTTGTGGCAAGTGAATCACTTTCTTTTTCAAGTTGCATTATGGCCATCTTATTTTTGGACACCTGAATTCTCCAAACAAATTGGAATTGAACTCTCTGTTTCTTCAATAGGTGAACTTCTAGAAAAATTCTAATGGCTTATTTCCCTTGATAGAAAAGAATTTATTAATATTTCTCTTCCGCATCGACGGGCTATGAGCTCCAATGTTCTTTTTCTGACTAAAACTTTTAATCTATCTTCAGTCTATTGACTATAGTATAAATGTTCCTTAGTGATCATTTATTGATGTTTAGCACCCTGCAGGCTGGTATAAGCGGAGGCGGCAGTTTGCCTTTGCATGTTGATCAGTTTTTTGAGGTTAGGAAAACATTCTTAGCTGATAGAACAAGAGGTTTCTTCTTATTTATCTCTAAAAGTGGTATTATGTACCTGTAGGCAATTGGCGTGAATGTGCAGAATGGGTATGGTTTAACAGAGTCATCTCCAGTTATTGCTGCTCGTAGACTTACTTGTAATGTAAGACACTTCTATTTTATATTAATGCTTTGGCTTTTTTTTTCAATTTTAATTTTTTAACAAACAAAATAAGGTTTCGCATGTGTTTTTACATATAAGCAACACCAAAAACTTGAAAATAAAATTATTCTAGTTTCTAGTACATAATACAAGTATATAACAGTGGAATAGAAGTTATTTAGAAATAAATCTTAATGAACACCTAACCAATTTGGAAGCTAACAATCTTAGATTAGATGATTATGATTCAGTTATTACAAACTAAAGAAAAGGGGAGTTAGGGATGCAACAATTTCCAGAAAATATCTCAAATAAATATAATAACTGATTCTAACTCTCCTTAGTTGGAGGAAGCGGATTCTCCTACACAACTTCATAATTTAATGATCAGTCTTTTTTTCAAAATTTTATTTAGAACCGAATAAATTGGTTTCTGTAGCTCTATGACTAATTTATTATTTCTCAACTCCCTTAAAAAATTTGTCCGTAAGCAAAGACCAACCAGGTTTTTTGAAGATGATGCCAAAACTGAACGCTCACTGCTTTTCTGTAAACAATGATTACCTATCTTTTTTTATTTGATATGTCCTGGATTTGTTGTCTTATTTTTTTTATATATATATATTCATATTTTAATGTGTTTTAGTTTCATCCATCTTCTGTTCTTTCAAATATACCTACACCGGATAGAGTGGTACATCATATGACAATGTCACAGATTTAACCTTTGAAGGTTCTTGGCTCAGTTGGTCATCCAATTAAACACACAGAATTTAAAATTGTTGATTCTGAAACGGATGAAGTTCTGCCACCTGGTTCAAAGGGAATTGTGAAAGCCAGGGGCCCACAAGTGATGAAAAGTTACTACAAGGTACAATTTTTTCGCTACTAAACTGGGAACTATTAGTTGAAACTTGATCCATTTCAATAAATTGCTTGTAGGAGTGTTCACTTTATATAGTTGTCTTCTTTGCTTGTCTTTTTGGGAACAATTTTTTTTTTTTCTGACACACAGTATGTTATCTTAATAATATTGATATTACAGCCAGTGCCTCCATACTGATAATGCTTGGTAATGGTTCAATTGAGTATTTGTGTGTGTAATTCTTGCCGCTCTAGTAGATCCAGAGTGGTAGGGTTAAGTTTACATTTTGGGATGCAATATATATTTTACAAGAATTACCATTATCATCATATTAAAAATAATAGAATTTGATTCACATAATGTATTCCCTCCATCACATAAACAGCATCTATATCTTCTTTGAAGTCAAAGCGTTCACTTTCTTGCTTTGTGATGTAAGCTTTAAAAATGCATGGAAAAGAATTTTGGTATATTATATAGAGTCAAAGAATTAAGTTACTGAAACAAAAAGGTTTTTGTTTTGCTTTGGTTAAATAAAGAGCCAATAGTTCGAGTCAAAAGTAGGGTTTGGAACTAGCCTCAACTTAATAACACGGCGAACAACAAATCATCAATGGATTTAGTTTTTATTGTTCAGATAAAAAGAAAAGGTCAAGTCAGAAGTGGATCTTGTTTGTGGAAAAACAGTGATAACATAGTCCAGGAAATAAATCTGATTAAATTATAAATGGTTATCAAGAAGGTAGTTGATCATTCTTATTATGAAAGACAATCAGTATTATATGAGAGGCAAATTTGTATCTAGTTTTATGTTAAAAAATTTGTTTTAAAAAATCTATATATATATATATATATATATATATATGTATGTATGTATGTATTTATTTATATTTATATTTATATCAGTCCTCCCAAATTATACTCTCTTTTACACTACATATTCAGCTTTGGATGAATAAAAGCCAATGGTTAAAATATAATGACGTGTCAACCACAGGTATGTTTGTTAAGAATATTTTTTATTTCCTCTTCAGAATTTCTTCTCTCTTTCTTATATCAATATTAACTTTTTTCTTTCTCCTCTTTAATCACTAATCAACTCCTCTGTCACTCTTCTCAATGACAACGTAAATCAATAAAAATAAAAAACAAAAATACCTCTTTCTCATCTATACTTTACTCATCTCTTCTTTCTCCTCGCTATTCATCTATAATAAGGTAAATTGAATAAAAAATAAATCTTTTCAAGCTAACCAAAAGTCATTATCATAAACTCATATAAATCGTATAATTGAGAAGTGTAAAGAACTTAGAGTACTTTTCAAGTTGACTCCTTCAAAAGGGTAGAGATTTTTTTATTGTTATTATTTGTTATGAGATTAAGAATTGTGAATAGAACACTTTTGATAAAGTGACGTGGGACTATTGTTTTTATATTTGTATTAAATTAGGAATTGTGAAGAGAGTGGAGAGAAGAGGGATGAATTGAGTAATGATGAGGGAGGTATTTTTATTTTTTATTTTTATTGAAATTACAATGTAGAGAAGAGGGGAGAGAGAAGAGAGAATTTGAGTAATGATGAGATATTGAGTTAAAAAAATAATTAAAAAATTTCAACTCACTTAACCAAAGTCCTCTCTTCACAATCTTAATCTCATAACAAACAATTGAAAAACAAGAAAAAAGAAAAAAAGACTTTTCGACGCAATTGATCAAAATCCATGCAGGGGAAATTTATCCTCAAGTTCAAGTCATCATACAATTCATCATTCAAATTTATTTATATTTTTTTATTTATTTACTGTTTACACTGTTAAAGTGATTAAAATATCTCTAAGTTTTTTATATTTTTCAATTATACGATTTATATGAGTTTACAGTAATGACTTTTGGTTAACTTGAAAGTATTATTTTTTTATCTAATTTACCTCATTGTGGGCGAAGAGTGAGTTGGGAGAAGAGATAGGTAGAGTATACAGGAGAAAGACTTTTTTTTTTTAATTGAATTTATGTTATTGTTGAGGAGAGAGGAGATAGGAATTGAGTAATGATGAGAGAGGAAAGAGAAAAAAATTAATAATGATATAGGAAAGAGAAAAGAATTCTGAAAAAAAAAATAAAAAAGATTCTTAACAAACACACTTGTAGTTGACATGGATCATATTTGAACTAGTGATTTTCATTCATCTAAGGGTGAGTATATAGTGTAAAGAAAGGTGTAATTTTAAAGGGTCGTTGATTTTTTACCAAAAATTTTTGACACGATTTGTTGGTCGTTAATTTATTGTAATCCAACAGATGTGAATTAGTAGTTAAGAGGTGATTATTTTTAATGCCAGCTCATTACATTAAAACCATTGAATTTCAGTAGATCACTAGTCAACAATTTGTGTCAAAAAATTAAGTTAAAATTTTAAGTTTGTATAACTTGACCCATATATATTTATATAGTTGATGAGAAGAATGTTGGGTGTGTTCTTTTATGAATCCAGTATTTTTGTTTTCAATTGAATTTAGGAATATGTGGTTGATTTTGAATTATTTTGAATTTTGAAAAGAATATGTGGTTGAGATTGAATATAAATTGCATTGGAAAATGTGCAGCACAGAAAACAGTATTTGGAAACAAGAAAGAACAGAGCCGTTGTTACTTAAGAAATCACGCTCACTATTGAACACATGCAATCCTCTAAGATGTCCTCCTAATTTATCAAATTTAAATTTATTTTTTTATTTTTTTTTATTTTTACCTTGTTTATATGTAGTTGGCTTATGAAATGGTGGTAAAACAACTTGCCGCAGCTTGCTTGCGTTGATCATTTCTTGTTTGATGAATTTGTATTAATGTTGAAGTAGAATCCATTGGCCACAAAGCAAGTCTTGGATGAGGATGGCTGGCTAAATACTGGTGATATAGGTTGGATTGCTCCTTACCATTCAAGAGGAAGAAGTCGTAAGTGTGGAGGTGTAGTGGTTCTTGAAGGACGTGCTAAGGATACTATAGTTCTTTCTACAGGTATACTGAAATCTTGACATTCCCTTGTCCTCAAATGTTTCCTACAAGCAACAGAAATATCTGCTTGTTTCCCTTTTCTTTGTTTTCAATTATTGTGTTTCTTAATCTGCACCGAACTAATAAATCATGAGGATAGTTGAACGTGCCATGCACGTTTTGGTACATTTTTCCCACTTTCCACAGATGCGCAGCCAATGCTAATATCAAACAATATGCACTAAAAGGATTCAAGCATTTTACAAGTTCAAAAACATCACATTTATGAATCCCCTTTGTCTGTTTTATCAATGCTTGATATTTGTCTCATAGCTTGGACCACTCTCCATTTGGTTCAATATGCCATTAGGAGCATTGAAAAAGGATTCTGTTGTACCAAAAATGCTGCTTGATTATATATTTATGTTTTACTTTATTTGGTTGTTGAATAATCATACTTATTTTCTATCATCAATGGTTGCTAGTGTAGATTAGTGCTTCACATTTTTTTTTCCTTTAGGTCATAATCTCTTTTGTTTGTATGAGCTAATAAATGACTTTTCCTTTTCAGTAAAATATTGTTGCATGGACAGTTTGACTTTAATTAAAAATAAAAAAATAAAAATAGAAGATAGTTCTTTTTGGTTGTTGAGCTATTTTTCCTTGTGCACCCTTGTGATTAGTAGTGTTGACACTGTGATATAGCTATCCTTTCTTCTCTTACTTCAGTCCTTTTTTTTTTTTTTTTGTGCTCCATGCCTTAGTCATGTGAAGCTTTTCATATAAATATTCATGTTGATTAAGTAAAATTTTTATTCTGAGAAATCAGGTGAAAATGTTGAACCCTTAGAGCTTGAAGAAGCTGCCTTGAGGAGTAGTCTTATCCAGCAAATTGTAGTAATTGGTCAGGTATTTTTAGATACTTTTTATCTCATTGTTTTCAGCTTTTGAATATAACTTCTTTATTATCTATGCTTTCCAATTTTGAGTTAACCTTTTTAGCTCAATTCATTTGCATCTTTCATATGTAGGATCAACGTCGCCTTGGAGCTATCATTGTTCCAAACAAAGAAGAGGTGCTAATAGTAGCGAAAAAGATGTCCATTGTAGATGCCAATGCCTCTGAGCTTAGTAAGGAAAAGATTACCAGTTTGTTGTATGAAGAACTGAGGAACTGGTAATTATTCAACTTAAACTATTCCAGAGGAATATCGGATGGAATCTATGTGGCTGTAGACTTGCCATTTCTGCATATGTTTTTGTTTGCATGAATTCTACATTTGCTAAACATTATGCAATCAACAACTTTTGTGCATAATAGAAGAACCTCTTTAAAAAATTTTGTAACGGGGAAGGTAAGTCCATATTCTCTACATGTAACATCAGATTTTAGTTCCATATCGTATAAACATTTGCTATGGTGATTCTCTCTAATGCAGGACTTCCAAGTGTTCGTTTCAAATCGGACCAATCCTTCTCGTGGAGGAGCCTTTTACGGTAAAAGTTTCTTGCGGCATTCTTATAGAACTTCCATCTGAACTCCATGTGACATTTAAGTTAATTGTATTCTATGGTTGCAGATTGATAGTGGTTTGCTGACCCCTACCATGAAAATTAGGAGGGACAGAGTTGTAGCTAAGTACAAGGAGGAAATAGCAAATCTGTACAAGTAAATATTTGACTGCAGATGTATTTTTTATGTTTTGTGTACCAAATCAATGCATTAAGGTTTACACCGTATGTTCTCACCATATTTTTGTGTCACATTTCATACAAATTTATTGCCATGAGTGTGACACATAATGAAATCTTCATAGAAAATATCAGTAGAAAATAGACGGTTGGATAGCTTAAAAACATATTTTGAGGGCAAAATCTCTCTTTTTTTTAATTTTAATTTTTTTATTTTTGGGGTGGTGTGAGTTGGTATTTTTGGAATTGATTGGGTCATTTTTAGGTCAAGACAAATAACGGGCTGTTTTAATGAAGAAAAAGTGTCAAGGGAGGTTATTATTTTGGAACTGATGCAATCCGAATTCACAAAGGTTGAAAAAGTAATAATAAAGGAAGTTAAATTTTATAATATGGTAATTATCTATTGAATAAAATTTTGTTAATTCAAGTTGTACGGAGTTGTGTAAATAGGTTATAGATGTAGGATTTTTATCGGGTACTAGTGAGATTTGATTTTATTTCAATGAAGTTTAGGGAAGGCAATGACTATTTCTCCATTTGGTATTAATCTTAACAATGACTTGTTAAATTTATTTAATTTTATAAATGTAAAATTAAAGTGAAGAATACTTTCAATATTGCACTAAAGAACATGTCTTTTTTATTTTTTGGGAAAAAAATGCACTCATCTTTTAAAGGAGAAAAGGATCAGAATTAATCTCAAAACGACTATGAAATTCTCATTTGTTTTAAATAAAGAAAATAAGATCTAATAATTACAATATTTTTTTAAAAAAACTATTTAAGTATTTTCTTAAATTATTTTTTAGAAAAATTAAATACATTAGTATTTAAAAAAATTGTAAAGAATTTCTTATGTTGTGGTAAAGTTAGAGGCAAACCGAGATGTGAATCAGATTAAGGTAATTAATAGTAATTATTATTATTCAAATTGATTCAAATTGATATCTCTAAATTAATTAAATTGACAAATAAACCTAACTGAATAGTTTAAAGTTTTATATGAAATTAATGTTGTACAAAAAAATCCTCACTAATTTAAAAACAAATTAACAAAAAAATAATTCGGGTAGAAATCAATATAAAGAGACAAATGAGACAAGCTTCTTCATAAGAAAAAAAAAAGGGTCTTTAACTGAAGCGAATGATTCAACAATATTTCCAAAGATTGAATAAACTTCATTGATATTGTCAGCATTGAGTGTGGTATACTGGAGAAGACGGATGGGCTGTGGTGTATTGGAGAAGAGGGTATGAATGAAATTAAATAGAGTGATCTTAATGATAAATTTTTACTAACATTTTAAATTATTTATTTAATAAATGGACTTTTACTGTACATTTTATTTGGCTAACTTTAAGTAAATATTGCACAAGTCTCAATATATGCAGGAAAATATGATCGCCATCACCAACAAAAAAGATATGAAAATAGGCCAAAATGAAACATTAAAAGTCTGCCGCAAGTTTTTCTTCAGGCCATTAAAAAAAGAAATAAATCTAAGATTTTAGCTGACAATCCGAAAAGTCTATACAAAGAAGTATAAAACAGGAAAACAAAATTAATTTTGTATTTTGGGTAGGTTTAGGTTAAAAATATAAATCCAAACCAATCCATAAAAAATCACCTACGAATATAATTTGAACCCATTTACTTGATGCATCCTTTACCAAAATTTAATACTTTTAGTTTTCATATAAACACTCTTTATAATTCCAAAAATAACTCTAATTAAAAACATCATTTTATCTACATCCGAACGTGATCCTGGTCCCTTTCTTTTATTTGTCATTATCTCTCTCATTAAGTCATAATCCAAAATATTTAAAAGATAAGATGCATGTCAAATAACAATCATATAACCATGATGGAGTAAATAAAAACAATATTTTTTTCAAACCACCATAGATGATGTAGTAAATGGAATCTTTAAAGAGGCTTCAATGATAATGGATAAGATTTTTATGGGAATATAGAGATTTTGATTAATTTCATTGCAAAAACTAATCACTTTGCATTTTGGGTTTCTGTAATCTCAGCCATTTTGTTTCCTTCTCTCATATTGCTTGTAGATAAATATTTAGCAATATTTTAGGGAAAAAAGTGAAGAATTAGTAAGTATGGTGTTTATGAGAGTTAGATACGATGGACAGGAAGAAAGTTTAGGCATTTAAATAGATAGAAGAGAAGAGTTTGGGAATTTTAATCAAGTATAGACTATTAGATGGCTGTAAAAGGAACTTTAAAAGTCTTTATAATTAATTTTTTTATAGATATTCTAGAAGTAAGAGAATTACTATAAAATGGGTAATATATATATATATATATATATATATATATATATATATATATAGAGAGAGAGAGAGAGAGAGAGAGAGAGAGAGAGAGAGATCATTTTAATTTGAGTAAGGCTATTTGCTCCCACAAAAATGAAGAGAATCTTTTGACTCAAAATTTTAACACAAAATCAGATAAAAATTTATAGCCCTTGAGCTCAATAATCCAATGGTTAATGTTAGGACCATGCCACGTGTCATGACATGTGTAGCTTTTGGGATGCTAAATTGGCAATTTTGAGAAAAACAAGAAAATAAAAAATTGTTTACTATTTTGACTATTTCCTGTTTAACTAATTTCAGTTAGGAAAGTCGTGAGTGACTTTATTTCTAGAATTATTTTCAAATCAGGAAAGTTGTTTATTTAACTGAACTTTAGGAAATATTTATTATCCTGTTTTTACATTAAATATTCTAAAGTCAGATTGCCTTTCTAGATTTTGTTCTATGCAGGTTTTGGAAAGAAATTGTTGAATCCTTATTCTAAAAGGATAGGCTGGACGTGAAGTATATAATGGCCAACGGTACCGAAGTATAGTAGAACTTTTGGCAAGCTGTTTTTGAGAGTTGTTTTTAAGAGTGTTACATTACTTTGTTATCTTGTGTTTATGTCTTGTCTTTAAGAGTGTTTTTAGAATAATCAAGTGGGTGGGCTTGAGTTATTCACCAAGAGAAGTTGTAATCTGTTAAGAAAGGTCTTAACAGAGGGTAGTGAAGTGCAGCAAGGTGTACGAAGTTCATTCACTAGAGTTAGAGTTCTTGGAGGGAACGTTGGTTGTAAAGAAAGATAAGTGAGTGAGAGAAGGGTTCTCTACTACTATAAATCTAAGTAGTTTGTAAGCTTGAATAACTTAAGAAATTGCTGGTTGGCTGTATGTGAATGTAGGCTGGTTTATAGTCGAACCACGTAAAAGTTACTATGCATCTTTTACTTTTCTGTTAGTTACATGTTACTTGACTGCATGTGTGTTATCTGACGTAACTGCTTTTGTGGCTTCAAACTTACAGTTAAGATGGTTGATGAGTTAGTAGAGTTAAATGCAACTTTTGAACTTTTGATCTAAACTATTGGATTTAGTGAGATCAAGGGCTAGAAATTTGTGTGAATGAATTGTGTCAAAAGATCTCTTCCTTTATATATGTAAATGGGCTAGAATAATTGGGAAATATTCAAGTACCTAAAAAGGCTAGCTATATCAGAGTAATTATGTTGGAGTTAAGTCGTATAACCATATATTAACATGTGTAATGATATGAGTGTTCCATGTTGTGCATTGTGTATATTTATCATGGTTTTGTGCGGGTTTTGTGCCATTATCATAGTTCTCGTGTCATTGTTGTGTGGTTGTCTTGCTTTGGTCTCGCATGTTATGCTTTTGTTTTTTGAACATATGAGACATTCTTGCTTGCTGTGTATGTCTTGCTTATTTCTTAATTTCTTGTATTTTAAGTGAACAAAAGATCAAAGTCAATATTTTGTTTAAGTATGATGACCTACTTGGTATTCTTTAAGATGGATCTTCTTTTTGTATATATAAATCTTATTAACAAATAAAGATAGAAATATAAATAAGAAACATAATAATATTAACAACATTAAAAATTTATGTTATTTATTTTTTGTAATGATCAAAATAAAAACTATTATTAATGAATTTTGAGTTAATATTAAACTTCTAGTGTGGCTACTCTTTAAAGGTGCACACAAGGATTGGAGTCTAGCTATTATTTGGTCTATAATGGTGACCATAGTAAATGTGCGCATTCAATAATACTCAAAATCCTATTTGATACAATATTTGTATTAGTTATACATAATTGCTTAACCTTTAGCTGTGGGAATAGACCAAATTAATTTTAATTGAGTAGTTGACTTGTCTTTAATCTGTGATGCTAACCCACAAGATTATGTCAATCTTCTTTGCTTTATGAATTACACCCAAAGAGAAATCTTGATCATTACAAGATCAAATAGTTACAAGTGCTCCAATGCAATTGCTAATCTTAATTATCCATCTTTTTTTCTATAATAACGAATCAACATTATTTGTTTAGACATTAATTTAAGAGGATTGTGATCAATGTTGGTAAATGGCTTGTAATTTATGAGGCCAAGGTTAGTGCACCTATATGTTTTAAAGTTATGATGTGGATCTTCATAAATAAATATGTGAAGAAAAGCTACAAACTTATTATTAATTACACCACGATGATGAATGAAATGTGTCATCTGGTGAACTTGTTTTTAAGAAGCCCTATTCTAGTGTCACTATTTATGAGTGGAAAAGGATTTTCCACAAGAAAAAAATGCCTTGGCAGTAGTGTTTGTAAGTTTTTGTGGATGTTCGTAGGGAATTCCCATATATCTAAATGTTATTTAATTAAATATAACTTATTAAGACTAAGTAGGGATGGCAAAATCCGAGGTCGGTTCTCAGCCAAAAACAAGTAATGTGAATATAAAGTAGAAACGGAAAGTTTTAACGTGGTTCAGTTAACCTACATTGAATATGCAACTTCAAGAGCTAAATAGTCGTTTCAATGAGGTAAACATTGAGTTACTTCTTTGTTTAGCATGTCTATGCTTAAATGATCATCCATTCCTTTTAATAAACAAAAGCTTACACGTCTTGCTCAGTTTTATCCAAAAGAATTTTCTACTATAGAGCTAATGGTACTTGAGACTCAGCTTGAGACTTTTATTATGGATATGCATCTAGCATTGAGTTTTCAGAATTGAAAGGATTTAGAGATCTTGCAAATAAAATGGTTGAGACAAAGAAAGGCAAGGTGTATCCACTGGTTTATTGATTGGTGACATTAGCATTGATTCTACCAGTTGAACTGCTAGTGTGGTATTTCAACCATGAATTTTGTGAAGAATCGATTAAGGAATTGAATGAGAGATCGTTGGCTAAGTAATAGCTTGATTGTATACATTGAAAAAGATGTTTTTAGTAGCATTGATAATGAGAGTACCATGCTACGGTTTCAAAACATGAAAAGTCGTCGATGGTAACTATAAATTTTTAAGACGAGGTAATATAAATCAATCATTACTTTAGTAAGAATTGTTTTGATTTATTCATGTACGATTTTGCAAGTACCATAATTAGACTTTATATTTTTCAAAAAAAAAAATCTTAAATTGATCTTGAGTTCTTGTTCATATTAATTCAGGTTTTGAAGCACATTTTGTTATTTCATGGGTGGCTACTCTTAAAACGTCTATTTTGAATCGGAACTCTTTTGTGTGCTTGACTTCTTTAGTCTCATGAGTTGTGAACTCTTTTCGTAGTTTTCCTTGAACATTTACAGTAAGTTTCTTCAACATATGTATGTATGTATATGTATGTATGTATATACATATACATATATATATATATATATATATATATATATATATATATATATATATTGATTTCCCTTGTTTACTCTATATATTTGTTGTCCGAAGATATTGCCCTCACTAATTTAATTTGCAGGCTCCGTCACTAAAAACATGGACACATTTGGCATTCACTTTTGGTGGATTAATATACTAAATATGACCCATGAATACCATTTATGTAATTCACTTCCATAAAGCTTATCTTGTAAATAGAAATTCATCCATTAATCAGTTGAAGTATTAAAATGTTAGATAACAGTCTTGAAATTTCTTGATTGTAGCTTTCATTATTCAGCTTCAAAGAATTACACTTGGGAACTTGCAATTGCCTTGACCTGCTCACCAAATCAACCCAATAATAATAAAAAAATAAAAATAAAGTAAACAAAAGAGAAAGAAAATGGGAAGAGCATATATGTGTGTTGAGAATTTGTGAAGTAATTATAAAGAATCCAAAAATTTTGAATTTTAAAATTGTATAAAAAATTATAAATGAGACTATTTGTTACTAAAAAATTTCTGTCCACACTTATATTATAAAACTCTCACTCATATAATTCTAAAGATAATCAGTTTATTCTCGTTTCATCCTTAAAATATTTCACAAATGATCACATTTTATAAACTATTTAAGTATTACATTTCATTTATTTAAATTTATAATAAAAACTAAAAAAACTTAAAAAGAAATAATTATATATTTTTTAAAAGATTCATTTATTAATATTTCTTATAACTTGATTATTTCATATTTATCGAAAAATATGAGATGAAAAAAATGTAATTTTCCAAACGGGCTAAAAAACTCACTTGGGTTTCTGGTGGTTTGTTGGGCCAATCCATCAAAGTAGCAAGTGGCGCCCAAGCTCCGAAACCGCGCCCAATAGGAGCTGAAAGCATAACTGGCATGCCAAAACACCGATAACGGCTCGTAACACTCTCTCCCAGGATCCAAAGCTTCGCATGTCCCATTACCCTGCTCGCACGCATAAGTCAAAGCTGCGCCCAACTTCATCAGGTCAGCTCCTCTCGCCACCACGCACCAAACTTCCCCTTTATATGGCACATTGTTATGTGCTACGGGCAGTGGCCTGTAATCATGCATTGGCCGCTTTCCAGTCATATCAATGTCATATATAGGCCTCCCGTCCGAATGCAACAACCCCCAATGCCTCTCAGTTCCTGGACCGCTCTTTTGGTTCTCATCGTACAGAGAAAATATAAATGTTGGTATGACTGTTCCGGGCCTGGCAGGCGTGCCCAAAGCTGGTTTTGCATTCATTTTGTTGATGAGGTTTCTGTTGTAGGTAGCTGCATTGTATATATTGGCACCTACTTGATCAATATCACCAGCGTTAGGCCATCCGGTTTCGGATATTGCGATTCGGATGTCGGAGTAGCCGAGTTTGGACATAGCAAAGATGACCGAGTCAAGCATCTGGTCTAGAAGATTGTGGTAAACCAAGCCTGATTTTGGGTCGGTGTAGTTTGTTGTGGCTCTGAAAAGTGCAAAATCAAGACTAGTATTGGTTGAGTTGGCGGACCAAGGGAAATAAGGGTAAGCGTCAAGGAAGAAAAATGATTTTGTTCGGTTCAGGAATTGTAGCAATGGTTGCAACACTGAGTTTGAAATATCAGGACGGAAGGTTCCACTTGATGGTGGAAAAGTTGTCTGCAAAATGTCCATGGCTAGAGGGGTACCAACTTTGATGTTTTTAATGCCTTGTGCATTGAGGGATCTCTTGATTCTGGACATTGCAGGCATAAGTTGAGTCCAGAGTTGCTGATCTTGCTGTGAGAAATAGCTAAGGACTTCATTGCCAACAAGGACAAATCGGATCTTGGTGTCAGGATAGTAGGCAAGGACATTATCCTGGACCCATTTGTCAGCCAAGGTTTGGTTAGAGGCAATGCTGGTGATTTCGTGGTTTTGGACCATAATTGAGACTTTGAGACTCGATCCTGACAGTAGTTTCAGGATTTCAGGATTGGCGTCATAGATTTTCACACTGCCCACTTGCAAAGATTTGATGAGCTCGATAGATTGGAATGGAGAGGGCAGATTGTTCCCCAACCGGCCATAGTTGATGCCAATCTTGTTTGAAATTTCAGCACCTGCAATGTAAAGTGGTGTTAACAAAAATATAAAGAAATAATAATGCAAAGCATAATAATGCTAAAGTGAGAGGAGATTGAAAAGAGGTGCACTTACTGGACAGAACAAGGAGAGAGAAGTAGAAAAGCAGAGAAATTGCAGGACCCATTATCTCAAAGTAATGTTTCTGCAGAGAGGTGTAGAATGACTACGAAGAGACACCAATTATGAAGGATTGATGGGTTGGGTTGGTAGCTTTTAAAGAAAGAGATTATGTGTGAGTAGGATCAAGAATGTTTGGGGTGAGTGAGTGTTAGATAAATGTAAAATCAAAAAATGATCTTGGTGAGGGACTCAAAAGGGAAGTTTCTCTTTTTTATTTTGAGCAAGAACAAAACGCAGCAGATATGAATACTAAAGTAATGGTGATGTGTAAAGGAAAAGGTAAAGATATATATGAACTCAAAAGCATTGTGTGCGGAGCTCAATTTGTTTTCTTTTGGGTTCCGTTTGTTTTCTTTTGGCGTTTCAAGGAAGGTAGCTAGGTACCAAAATCCTGGATTACACAATATTAGTAAGAACATAGAGAGGTTGGGCCACATCCAAGTAGTGCAGTTAATGAAAGAGAAATTTAAATGATTCAATAACGTTATTGAATTAATGAAAATTTTCAAGATTGATATAGATTGTGTTGGTACTTATAGTTTAAATATTGTCATGAATCAGGTGGTGTTAACGAGCTGGTTAAATATATGTGAAACCTTTATTTTTTAAAATCTTTTTATAATTAAAAGGTTATGGTCTATAGGAGCTGGGGATATGCGAAGTTGTATTTCATCACATAACATAAGTCCCTCCCTACAACTCATGCACATTTATATGTAAAAGTATTCGAGGATGGATTGGTGTAATTCTAAATTTTGTGCTGAACTCTTTGGGCTGGGCTTTACCACATCTGCATTAGGGTGCTACAATACGATTCTCTTTAGTTTGACTTTGTTTAAGCTCTCTTTATAGAGTAATGATATACTTATAAAATATGTATATAAAGTTAATATGATACAATTAATACAATGTTATATTACTTACCATCAATTATTACATTGATTTTTTTATATTCATCTTTTATTTACTTGTCGTATCAACTTTGTATACAAATTTTGTATCTAAACTTTGTAAGTGTAGCATTATTGCTTATTTAGCACGTAGAAGAGTACACCAACACACCAATATAGATACTATAATACATAAATTAGGATTTGGGTTTTATATGGTAGAGATATTAGCTTTTGTAATACTTAATCCATGATCTTAGACGTTTATTAATTGGTGTTGAGTGTTTTTCTTGCGCCAAAATGTTGCTAATAATAAGTAACATATGCTGAAACTGGAAGCGAGTGTAGAAAAAGATTCCCAAATAAGTGGCAACCAATGAGTTGTTTTACCTCTCTGTTCGCTTTCATCATTTATTAGCGTAGCAATGATTTTTAACTCTTTTTGCATCTCTATTTGCTACAACATTTGACCCTAGCAATCAAATACAAAATAAAATATTGAATCATCTATGTCTCAACTCTAATTTGCAGAGTGGGCTGCAAATTTAATACATGCAAGACTCTCAAAGTAGAAACCCAACTCAAAATTGCGTAGCACGTACCAGGAAGGAAAACAATGAAAGTCCAACCATAAAAGATCGATGAGACTATTTTAGTTAGGACGTGGTTGCACGTCCTCATCAGATGCACCACTTTAGCTTTCATTTGTATCGCCACGAGCATCCTGCCTTGTGGTGGCAAATTGTTGATCAGTAGAAATATTAATGCTGCGATGGACCTACCCAGAATGTGTATATAATGGGCAGGCGCCACAACTTTTTGACCTTGCAAACTTTTGCAAGGTCTCTATGGATACTCCAATTTGAGGGTTTTAACTGAAATGAGGCGGCTCTGCGGTCACCTTTTAGTAGCCTAGCATCAAAACAAGGTTCATACCCTATTAAGACATGATCCCATTCAATTATCACATCATGCATCCGCCAGCTTTAAGGGATTGCAGTCAACAAACTTCTGAATTCAACCTTGTCACCACAACTGGTTTCAAAATGGTAATCACAAGAGACATAAAAGTGTCAACGGGATATCTATAACCCTCCTCAAGTTCAACTACAGCAGCAAGAGCAAATCCTGTGAAGTTTCCATTAAACCAATGATGAGGTAGACTGACAATTAAAGAGGATCCTGAACTTTGACAGTTGATCCAAGCAGGGGTTCCACTTCCAGGCATACAAAAGCGGATTGTGGATGCTTCTTTATGTTCCTATAATATAAGATTAGGTGATTATTTTTAATGTTCCTGTGAGAGAAATTAAAAGAGAGAGAAGAGTGAATAACCTTGTCATCACGATATCTTTGTGATGAAGTACTTGCCATGTCTAGACATCGAAATTTTTTATGTGCGCTTACCAATAATTTGCTGCATGCATTTTCATTCAGTTTGGGGCAGTTTGTGAATGCAAACTCAATTATGTTCCATGCAAATGAGAAGCGATGACTGGATGCATTTAGTTCTTCTAGACTTGATGGAAACTCAGATAATGATCGGAGCTGCTCAAAATTCATCGCTTCTAAATCCTTTAGACACTAATTAATGATTGAAGCAGGATGCATTTGCTCAGGTAAAAGTGTTTCAGCAGCGAAAGTTGCTTCATACGCTCTGGAAGACGCAAAATTGTTTCCACTTAGATCTAAATTTTGCAAAGAGGATACACAGATGTCATCGGGTACTTTAGTTAGCTTGCAGAATGCCAACGTCAATTTACTGATTTGCTTCCAACAAGCGATAGAAGATGGTAGTTGACTTATATTAGTCCTGCTTGCTTGGATTCCATAAAAAAATCTCAAATTCTGCAAGTTTTATGGCAAATTGCCTAGTTTTTGAGCAACCAGAAAGGAAAAAAAAAAAAAAAAGATGTCATGTTATTGATGCTTCTTGGAAGAATTTGAAGATTCTTGCAATGCTTCAATCCCAAAAGGAGGAGCACATTCAGATTCTAAATCGAAGCTGGAAGATCTTTAATTGTTGTTACTCCATTTAACTCAAGAAATTGTGAGCATTTCATTTCCTCAAAGATTCCTGGGAAACTCTAAAGTTATAAGCAATGTGAGACATCAAGTCTTTCAAGAGATCTCAATTTGCAAATTGTTGTTGAAAGACGTTCGGGGCTTTTGCATTTTTTCGTGTCTAAAAACTGCAACTCGGGTAGACACGCAATTGTTAGAGGAAATCCTATTGCAGTCTCGGGTAAATTTATTACTCTTACATTCCCTGAAATTTGAGGAAACTCCCTGAGATCAATGCAACCCTGAGATCAATAACTATACTAGACCTGACTGAAATAGATGTTGATTGTAAATTCCTTATTATTTTCACAATTTCTCAGACATAGGTAACTAAGGTTGCCAATTGATTCGGTAGATGGGCGAGCATTAACCAAGCTTTTGCACCATCTTATATTTATAATTTCGAGGCGCCTATGGCATCTGAGAAGTCTGGGATCCCAATCAGGGATTGTCATTTGCAAACATTGATCATTCTCAAGTTGGGAAGATGCTGTAGTAAAAGATAAATTAGTACAGGTAAACCACAAATTTTTTTAAATTGAAAAAAAGCAATATATTAAAAAAAAAAAAGAAAAAGTAATGCATGCCTACCTTTGTTCCTTTCCAGGGCTGCCCAATTAGATAAATTAATACAGGTAAACCACAAAGTTGTTTCAGTTGAAGCAAAGAAATATATGGTAATGCATGCCTAGCTACCTTTGTTCCTTTCCAGAGCTGCTAAACTTTATTGTAACGCAAATTAAGTTCCACAAGGTTTTGAATACTAATTTTTAATGGTAATGTTTCCAAGGGATATCCATCCCAAAGGGCATACCTCAGCTCACTAGGAAGATAGTTTAACCCTTTAGGAAGATGTACTTTGGAGATATCCACAAACTCTCCACAATAAATTAGCTCATCACTATTGTAGAATTTAGGCAACCTAATTGGATCGCATCTTAGTGAACGCTCTAGAACTTATTGTTGGGTCTCTTATTTGATAAATATTTAGAAATGTGCCTTCGATTGAATCAGTACCCGTGAAGCCAACAGCATAGGAAAAGTCAATATAAAATACTCCAGAAACTTCCTATTTTAGTAAAGGAAAATAAAATTTCATGGGTGGGTAGTTTGTGGACATTTTACATAAGGATTGCAAGTGCCAAAATAAATTGGATTCGGATAGGGATTTTGGAAGAAATTGGATTCGAATAAGGATTTTGAAATGGTGTTATAATATGTTTTTGTTGTGATGTGTTTGAAATGGTGGATTAGGTCCAAAAATTGTGGAGAAAATTGTGGGTTTGATGGTGGCGGTGTGACGATGGTGGTCGTGGAGGGGTGGAGGTTTAAAGATGGTAGTGGCTGTAGAGGGATGGAGGTGTGACAATGGTGGTACGTAGCAATGGAGTTGCGGAGGAGTGGAGATGCGATGATGATGGGGGCGATGGAGGGGTGGAGGTGCGGTGATGGAGGTGTGGAGGGGTGATTTTGGGTTTGTGTTGGTGGTTGGGGACAAGGTTATTTAGGGGTGTTATTGTGGTTTAGTATTTGTTTTGGGGCATTGGAAATTTGTTTTGTTTCTTTTTTAATTAATTTTGAATATGTAATTATAAAATTTGATGATACCTATAATTAAAATTAATTTTCTTTACTCATTTATCAATTTGCCCCTGAAATATATAACGGTTGAAGACGGAGTTTCACGCCAGAGTCAGAAGTGCCTCTTTTTAAAAATGTAAGATCATTTGTGTCATTAAGCCAAATCTTGGGGTCATTGGGTCATTGGGTCATTTTCCCTTTTATATAAGGAACAAAAGCAAATTAATTAGGCACTTACCTTATTATTTAGCAACACACGATATACATTATCATGATACCATAATCTACTACGTTCACCTAGATTTTTCTCAGATTTTCTATAAAAATATCTTGACCCATTTCTTGCAATAAGTCATGCATTTCAAGCTTGTTTTCACGCATTACTGATATGAGTGGTTTGTCAATAAGAGTAGTCAAACAAGAAGATGTAGAGAAGTTGTAACAACCATCTAGTATTGTTATCACATTATGTCAACTCTCTCCTTTAAGAGACAAGCCATGTCAAGAAATGTATATTTTTTTGTTGCTTGTTTAGTGTTTCATAACTGATTTTTAACACATCATGAATTCTCGGGTCACTAATCATTTTTGAGTTTGATAAGGCAATTTCCTAATCTTCTTTCTTGTTTCCACAGAGGAAGGAACCCAACACTTTAAGAGCTAATGGATTGCCTTTTGCATAAACTACCACCTTATTTGAGAGCTCAACAAAATCTTCAAAAAGATGGTTTGCTTAAAACTGTAAGTACAAATGAGTTGGAGAGCTTCATTATAGTTGAATCTTTCAACCTCATATACGTTAAGAATCATTCCATAACTTTTAAGTACTTGTTTTTCTCTGGTTGTTGTAACAATTCTACTCCCTGGACCAAATTGATCAATCTCTCCAGCTGAAAATTCCAATTGCTCTAAGGTATCCACATCATCAAGAACACAAAAAAAACCTTTTTATGTCTTATCCTCTCTTGAATATATTGTGGCATGTTAGGAGTGCCTATGTTTAGATTTTCTCCTAACAGTTGGGAAAGAACATGATCTTGCAAGTGATAGAGTCCATATTTTTTGGATTCTCTAACATTAATACTAAAGCAACATCTTTCAACTGATCACTAGATAATTGGTCATAAACAACACCCACTAGTGTTGTTTTACTTATACCTCCCATAGCCCAGATTCCAACAACTCGAAAATCCGACAAAAAAATGCATGTATAGCAATGATTTAATTCTCTATGCGTGATTTTAATCCAATTAGGCCTTTGAAATCACTTGAAGTCAACATATCATTCAAGTTTCTTCAAATATCCTTAACAACTTTGTCAATAAGCGTCGACTCAGGCCTAAGAAATTTGAAGAACAAAAGTAGTATATATAGTATACAAAATGCAAAAATCAGTCAGACTTAATTGCCTAATCGCGATCGAGTCCTATCCAGATAGATTGGGTGCTCCAGTCAAAGCATTCCTCCACTTATGAACCTGGTCTTTCACCTCCCCGAAATGTTCTTCGTGCTTGACAAAAGCATCCTGAATCCTGTTTGCTTCTGAAAATCGGATGGATTTACAATGCAGAAAACTGGTACGGTTATTTGATCTGTCCTTGCATTGATGAATCGTTTCAAGTTCTTCTAGGCACCATTTGGAAGAAGGATAGTCTTTTGAGAAAATGACTACAGAAATCTTTGAGTGTTCGATTGCTTGCAAAAGTGCAGGTGAAATCTCATCTCCTCTCACAAGTCCATCATCATCATTAATGAAGGTTGCAATTTTTTTTTATTTGACACAAAGAGGCATATAAATGGCTAGTATAAAGTTGTCGCGTGTGTCCTCCCCTCTAAAACTAAGGAAAATATCATATTTGGATTGAACAATAATGAAAGAATAAGAAGAAGATGATGATGATGATGAAGCCACGGAGGAAATTAAACTGTGAAACTGTGCGCAGCAAAACAACTAGACGATAAACAACTATCAAGATGTAGCACTGGACCATATGCAAGGTTTACCAGATATATGGAAGTGAGGTTTCTATACTGAATTTCTTGGAATTTTCATTCGACTCATAAACAGTTGTTATTATTCTGAAGCGTTTGTTCTAATCCTTAATTTTATCTGTAAACTTTGTGCTTTCTTCCCTTTTATGTCTGTCTCGCCTTCTTGCTCCAAGCTTGCTATACCAATT
Organism: Boswellia sacra; assembly: GCA_013180625.2. Classification (NCBI taxonomy): domain Eukaryota; kingdom Viridiplantae; phylum Streptophyta; class Magnoliopsida; order Sapindales; family Burseraceae; genus Boswellia; species Boswellia sacra. Next base: position 126,448 of record SNVD02004314.1, on the reverse strand, counting down.
TCTTGGACTTTTCTGTTAAAAGATAGCAGTCAATCATGAGTTGCTTTCTTGTGGGTTATCATTTATCACTTTATTAACAAATGAAGATGAATATATCATAACGCTATCTTATACTTTGATTATAAGGTTTATTGAAAATGACAATATATACTCAATAATGTGTGTAATGTGTGTTATGTTGTATTAATTATATTTAACATTACATTAGTGACAAAATATGAATGAATAATGTACAGAAAGTTAGTAGGAGAAGATATATACTCTAAATTTAATTGCAAATAATGCAATAATAGAAAACTTAATTTTAGCTACTTTGTTTAAAAAATACTTTCTTCTTAATGTAAACTACTTGGTAATTCCCATTAAAGTGAAAATCTTAACTAATTAAATGCCTGAAAAGAAGTTCCATGATAATGTATTAGCACACTTTAAAATGATAATAACAATAATGGAATGCCTTGTGAAAGAAAAATATTGTTATTATATTTATCCATGATATGTTATATACATTTCTAAGAATGACTGTAAAAATTGACATGCAATTATATACGTTAGCCAATTAATCAAGCCGAGAGACGAGATTGCCAAGTCTGTGGGAATAATGAGACTAAGAGAGCAAGCAATGATATTAAGAACAACAATGGTTAAAGATCCTAAGATAAATAGCTAAGTTAAGAGATAATTGAGCATGCCATGACGTTGTTAGGATTTATCTGTGCTAGAATCACCTTTTGAAGGGAGCTTATGCAAGTTCCTTCTAGAACTTTACCCATTGTAAGATATATAAGAATGTAAACATTGGTGTGAAAGCAAATGAAATAATACTAATTTGGGCTGTTTTTCAAAAATTTATCAACAAATCACTGGCCAAGGAATTTCCAATTTGGGTATAATGAAGTAGCATTACCACTTCTCAGAAATTTTCTGTGTGGTATTTATAGTGGAATATAGCATAGCCACGGACAATGTAGAAGAAAATCGAGATAACTTGCTTTGTCGAATGAATTAGAAGTTAAAGAAATTACGAGGAAGAAGCAATGTAGAATATAACGTTTCTTCGTTATGTGTAAAGTTGATAAACGAAATAAAAAGGAATTTGTTTAAGGCTTTCTTGGTATTATATAAAGGGTATCAAAGTTAAATTATTTAATTCTCAAATTTTCTGAGTGGCTACGTACATAAATAAGTATATATAGGTAAAAAGTCCTACCTTTCTTCTTTTCAATATTATTAAGATATAGTTTCTAAAATTTCACAATGAGAGATTAGATTAACAACATGCATACATGTGTTCTATTCTAATCTCTCATTGTGCTAATTAAATAAACAATAACGATAATAAGTTAATTGTGTGTTTGATTCATCTGCAATACATAGAAGGTTTTTAAGTTAAAAATAATTCCTTCATAATAAAATAATAACAAATTAAATTCTAGTCGATCCATGTAAAAGCAATGTATGGTTTTGGCGCCCCAAATATGATAAAATTGAAGAAGGAATTTGTTGCTAATTAAGAGGCGTTGAATTTGTTTTTCCTGCAGATTCTCTTAGGATATGTTCCATTTCCTCTTTATCAGGTTCCTCTTTTCTTTTTTATTTTATTTGAGCCTATGTGGTCTACCCTTTCCTCAAAAGCTCCATGTAAATTGCTAGGTAGTTCGACCTCATTGGAAAAATAAATTATTAGAGATAATCTACAATATTTAATTAATTTCTAAATAAGAAAAGGGTGGGGATGCTGCCAATAGTTGATAAACACTTAAAGATGTATGTTTAATAAAAGCTTAGTTCATCATATTGCATTAATAGTGTCATTAAATTCCTCAACTTAAGCATATTTATAGTCTTTGCATCTTTGGAATTAACTTCCTCTTAATTTTGGTTTTGTTACGGGTTCGGTAAAATGGGTATAACTCTCTATTTATAGATCAAAATGGTGCAAATCTTAATGTTTTAGAAAGCTGATTAAATTATCTACAAGATTGTATTTAGAAGCATCATCGAATTCGGGCTCTTACTAGACCAAAAATGGGTTTGAAATGAACCCATCTGCAGTTGCAGCCCAGCCTGACCATGCCTCAGTATTTTGACCATATCTATCAAAATACGTATCCAAATTGTATGAATCAAGATATTCTAGAAAGTTGAGAGAAATATCTACGATTTCATGAAGACATGTGATTAAAATTCTCAAAAATTCAATGTTAAAATCGGTGGTCAAAGTTGGTTCACCTAATTACCCCAATTATCAAAGTTGGTGCAACTAATATTTGACAATTATTCCTTTGTAATTTGACAAGTTTTTTGTTGAATATATCTATAAATAGAGGTGCCTTGTGACCCATTAGGGCATATTAGCCTTTGCTGGGATCTTGTATTGTGTTTCTCTCTTGTTTTAATGTTATTAATGAATTTTCTTTTTATTGCATATTGTGTTCTTTCTCTTATAATGTCTTGCTAATTTCTCTCTTGCTAAGGTGAAAGGGTGAAACCCTTGATATGAGAGTAAGGATTCTCTAACCCTTAATATGTGCTTAATAATCATAATCTTATGTTGTTTATATGATTTATATTTATTTTCCTAATCAATCTTGACACCACTCGTAAAATGGAGGTCTTGATCCATTGTAGACAATCCTTGACACATCAAATGCTTGGATTCTTTCTAGATGTCGTATGGTTCTTTCTTACCGACACGAATCTAGTTAGGAACCTTGATTTGTTGTAGACATATGGAGATTGACACATTGGATGCTTGAACCCATTTACAAGAAGTGATATAAATATTGGTAACGAAGCAAATATAATTCATATAACTAAAATGGGTTGTTTATCCTTATTTGAAATATCAAGGGCGGATCCCCTAACCTTAGCTCTCATTATTATTGTGTTAATTTCTCTTGTGTTTTAGTTATTCTCATTTATTAACTTGTTCTTTACTTATACTTGTTGATATTATCTTGTCACCTCTTCGAATTATCCATATCACATTTACTTAGCTTACAATTTGTAACGCTTAAATTCCCTTCCTTGTGGATCGACCCCGGTCTTACCGGGTTTATTACTTCGACACTCCTATACTTGGGAGACAATCATTTTTCGGATGTGTCAAGTTTTTGGCGCCGTTGCCGGGGAAGGTAAAAATTGGCGTGCAAAATTGTAAGTGTTCTCTTTTTTCATCTTAGATCTTAATTTCTTGTGTGTTCATCTTTTCTTCTCTTTTCGTCTCTATTCCTTGCATGAAAATTTGATCACGAACATCTAGTGGTAGACTTGTTAGAAAAACATCATCTTTCTTAGAAAACATGGCCGACAATCATGTGAAAATATTCACGGATGAAGGGGATAACCGTTCGCAACAAAATGATCAAAACCAACAAAGAACCCTCAGAGACTACATGAATCCGGTAAGGACTAGTGCACCATCTTGTGTAGTTTCTCCTCCAGATTCAATCCATTTCAATTTCAAACCAAGTTTTGTTCGACTTCTACCCACTTTTCATGGCCTTGACATGGAGAACCCATATTCGCACTTGAAACTCTTTGAAGAGGTATGTAGCTCCTACACTGACCCAAATTGTAGCATAAACACCATTAGATTAAAGCTTTTTTCTTTTTCTTTAAAAGATAAAGCTAGAACATGGCTACAAAATTTGAGGTCGAATTCCATTAGTTCATGGGATGAGATGAAACAACAATTTTTGAAAAAAATTTTTCCTACCCATAGAACAAATTCTCTTAAAAGACAAATTTCTGATTTCTCTCAAAAACAAAGGGAAACCCTTTACCAGTGTTGGGATAGGTATAAGAAACTACTTAATACCTGTCCTCACCATGGTTTTGAAACTTGGAGAATAGTTGCACACTTTTATTAAGGGTTAACACCTCAAGATAGGCAACTCGTAGAATTAATATGTAATAGAGAATTTAAAGAAAAAGACCCTGAGGAAGCACTTGACTTCCTAGATTCCTTGGCAGAAAAGACACAAAATTGGGACACTACTGGCACCTATGAGGTACCAAGCAAGACCCCAACCTCGACATCCAATAGAGGTATTTACAACCATAGGGAAGACCATGAGCCAAATAGGCATCCCTAGCCAGAAAAGTCGAGGCTTTAGAAATGAAAAAGAGTGGTCAATTAAATTCTATTCAAGAAAATGTCTGTAACATTTGTGATGATAATGACCATTTTACTGATGATTGCCCAACTTTGCCTGCCTTTAGGGAATGCCTTCATGAGCAAGCCAATGCTTTGAACACTTTCAAAAGGCCAAATCACAATCCATACTCACAAACCTACAATCCTGGTTGGAGAAATCATCCAAATCTTAGTTGAAAAAATGATAATCATGCACAATCTTCACAAGTCCCTTTTCAAACACGACAAAATTTTCAAAATTCTCATGATCATGCATATGCTCCTCCTCCTAGGAATCACTTTGAAGAAACATTGCATTCATTCATTACAAAGCAAGAGACTTTCAATAGTCAAACTGCTCAAACATTAGCAAATTTGTTAGAAACTCTTGCAAAATTTGCATCTATATTTAGCATCCAAGAGAAGGGAAAATTTCCTTCTCAAACATTGCAAAACCCCAAAGATCAATCTAACCCAAATGCAGGGAGTTCAAATAACCATTATTTTGACTAAGCTAAGTCAGTCATGACCCTTCGTAATGGTAAGGTTGTTGAAAAACATATTCCTAACCCTTGTGAGAAAAAAGAAGAATCGATCTCTAAAGGGCAGGAAGAGGTTGCCAAACCAACACCTAGCGAAGAGGAAACCAAATCCTCATCTGTGCCTCCATTTCCTCAAGCATTAGCTACACAAAAGAAGCCAACTCACAATTCTGAAATCTTCAAAATTTTCAAACAGGTAAAGGTCAACATTCCCTTGCTTGATGTGATCAACCAGGTACCTTCTTACGTAAAATTTTTGAAAGACTTGTGCATTGTGAAAAGAAAACTGAATGTGAAAAAAAAGGCCTTTCTAGCTGAGCAGGTAAGTGCTATTCTTCAAAATAATAATACAGTGAAATATAAGGACTCAAGTTGTCCTACAATTTCATGTGTTATTGGAGACCATAAAATTGAACAAGCTTTACTTGATCTTGGTGCTATTGTGAATTTGCTTCCATACTCGATTTTTCAAAAACTCAATCTAAGTGAGTTAAAACCGACTTCTGTGACTCTTTTGCTTGCTGATAGATCAATTAAAGTACCAAGAGGAGTAGTAGAAGATGTATTAGTTCAAGTCGATAAATTCATTTACCTAGTGGATTTTATCGTCTTGGACACACAACCAGTAGAAGTAAGCAATTCAATTCTTGTTATTTTAGGGCGTCCATTTCTAGCTACCTCTAATGCTTTAATTAATTGCAGGAATGGAGTCATGAAGCTATCATTTGGGAACATGACATTGGAACTTAATGTTTTTAATATGTGCAAACAACCAAATGAAGAAGAAGATGAAATTGACGAGGCCAATGTAATTGAATCTATTGTGGAAGATCACATCCAAAAAGGGAGTTCTTCTAACCCTTTGGAAACTTGTCTAGTGAATTCATTAGAATCAAGTATGAAACTAGAGTCTGATCTTTCTGATATATGTTCTTTATTGGATTGTGCACAGGTGATGGAAAAAGGCTCAAAATCAAGATTTGAAGAATTGGGGCAAATGAATGAAAGCAAGAAAGAGGAAGCTCCCAAGTTAGAATTGAAGCCCTTACTTGAAGGACTGAAATATGCATATTTTGGGGAGAATCAGACATATCCTGTGGTAATTTCTTCATCCCTCACATGCGAGCAACAAGGTAAGTTGATAGACGTGCTTAAAAGGCATAAAAATGCAATCAGGTGGACTTTAAAAGATATAAAAGGCATTAACCCTTTAATTTGCACACATCGAATACATTTAGAGGAAAATGCGAAAACATCCCAACAACCTCAAAGAAGATTAAATCCACATATGAAAGAGGTTATTAGAACTGAAGTTCTTAAACTACTTGATGTGAGAATTATCTACCCTATTTCTGATAGCAAGTGGGTAAGCCCTACACAAGTAGTACCTAAGAAATCTGGTATTACAGTAGTTAAAAATGAAAAAGGGAAATCATTGCCAACCAGAGTCTCATCTAGTTGGAGGATGTGCATTGATTATAGAAAATTAAATGCTGTCACCAGAAAAGACCATTTTCCCTTACCATTTCTTGACCAAATTCTCGAAAGAGTAGCAGGGCACTCCTACTACTGCTTTCTTGATGGATACACAGGCTATTACCAAATTCCCATTGCACTTGAAGACCAAGAAAAGACCACATTGACGTGCCCCTTCGGCACTTTTATATTTAGGAGAATGCCTTTTGGACTTTGTAATGCCCCAGCCACTTTTCAAAGATGCATGTTAAGCATTTTCAGTGACATGGTTGAGCATTGTTTAGAAGTTTTCATGGATGATTTAACTATCTTTGGAAACTCTTTTGATAATTGTCTTGAAAATTTAGAAAAAGTCCTAAAAAGGTGTGTGAAAAAAGGTCTTATTTTGAAAAAACAGTCAAATAGGTTCGTTCATTCTTAGGGCATGCTAGATTTTATAGGAGGTTCATAAGAAATTTTAGTGCTATATCTAAACCTCTTTGTAACCTCTTAATAATTGAATGGACTCAAGAATGTCAAAATGCCTTTGATAAATTAATTGGACTTTTAACAACTGCTCTAATTATGCATATACTATGCAAGTAGGACTTTAAATGATGCGCAAATAAATTACACAACAACTGAAAAAGAACTACTTGCAGTAATATTTGCATTGGACAAATTTCGTTCTTATTTAATTGATTCTCCCACAATTGTTTACACTGACCATGCAGCTGTGAGATATTTAATGTCTAAACAGGATGCAAAGCTTAGATTGATACGGTAGATCTTATTGCTCCAAGAATTCAATATCACAATAAAGGACAAGAAAGGAGCCGAAAATGTCGTTGCTGATCATCTTTCAAGACTAACGACAGAAACATTAATTGAAACTTCACCTATCAATGATTCTTTTCCTGATGAATTTTTATTTTCCGTTGCTACTGTACCTTGGTTTGCTAACATTGTAAATTTTCTTCCGACAGGGAAAATGCCACCTCATTGGAATGCTCAAGACAAAAGAAAATTTTTAACCGAGGTGAAAAATTTTTACTGGGATGATCCGTATCTTTTCAAATATTGTTCGGATCAAATAATAAGAAGATGCATACTCGACAATGAGGTAAGTAGTGTCATTAACTTTTGTCATTCTGAAGCATGTGGCGGACATTTTTCATCTAGAAAAACAGCTGCTAAGATCTTACAATGTGGATTTTATTGGCCCACCTTATTTAAAGATGCACATGCATTTTGCAAAACGTGTGAAAATTGTCAAAAATTGGGATCTATTTCAAAAAGAAACATGATGCCGTTGAATCCCATTCTTGTCGTTGAAATCTTTGACTGTTGGGGTATTGATTTTATGGGACCTTTTCCACCGTCATTTGGTTTTGTGTACATCCTTGTTGCAGTAGACTATGTTTCAAAATGGGTCGAGGCAATTCCATGTCGAAACAATGATCACAAAACAGTTGTCAAATTCTTGAAAGAGAATATCTTGAGTAGATTTGAAATTCCTCGAGCCATTATTAGTGATGGGGGTACACATTTTTGTAACAAACCATTTGAAACTTTAATGAAGAAATATGGAATAACCCATAAAATTTCTACACCTTATCACCCACAAACAAGTGGACAAGTTGAATTAGCTAATAGGGAGATAAAACAGATTTTAGAAAAAACGGTTAACCCAAATCGCAAAGATTGGTCCTTAAGACTTAATGATGCACTTTGGGCTTACCGAACTGTTTTCAAAACATCATTAGGAATGTCTCCTTATAGATTAGTTTATGGAAAACCTTGTCACTTGCTTGTGATAATTTAGCATAAAGCTTATTGGGCCATTAAAACATTTAACACAAACTTGAATGATGCTTGCAAATTACGTAAACTCCAACTGAGTGAACTTGAAGAAATCAGGAATGAGGCTTATGAAAATTCTAAAATCTACAAAGAAAAAATGAAGGTTTTTCATGACAAATCCATTGTTAAAAAATCTTTTGAACCTTCATAAAAAGTTCTTTTGTATGATTCAGGATTGCATTTGTTTCCTGGTAAACTTCGGTCTTGTTGGACTGGGCCTCTCATTGTTAAAAATGTTTTCCCTCATGGAGCAGTTGAAATCGAGAACCCAAAGAATGGTAATGTGTTTAAAGTTAATGGACAACGGTTAAAACCATTCTTTGAAAATTTTGACCAAAATGAAGAGTCCATTACTTTAGTCGATCCTTTTTAAGGATTGATATTTCCCGGTCAAGTGACGGATACGGTACTCCGTAACTTTTAAAGTCTGTTTTTCAGTTCCCTAAAAACTGTTGCTCACCTTGCATTCATTTTCCTTTCTTTTCTCGTATTTTCAGGACACCATTCTCTCAAATCTGCACAAACATTTTTCCTCTCTTCCTCCAAATGATTTGCTTAAAATTTACAAAGTTCGCGCAGAAAGAGTAAGGATGTTGATGTGTAAGGGTATACCTGTCGAAGTAAGATGGTTAATTGAAGCCAAGGTTCGATTTTCCTATAAATTTTTAGATAATCTTGTATCTCACATGCTAGGTATGGGAAAAAGCTCTTACGCCAAAAAGCGAAGAGCGAAAAGGTTACAAGTTTGTCCCAGATGTGCAAGATGGACTTGTAACCAACGTTGCCGCTCCTTGGGATATTTGTCTAACAATCGAGAGGATAAACTACAGTTCATCAAGAATGGACTGAGTAAGGAGTCTTTGGATGATATCCGAACGACTCTTGAGACGCATTCTTGTGGACTTGTGCAGCGTGAAATTTTTAATTTGTGGACACAATTCCGAGATGAGCAGGAACGCTATAGTCTTAGGAATCTGACTCAAAACGACCCTGTTTGCCAGTTTATAAGAAAACTGGATGGGAAGCATATCCTCAAGTCATAGAAGGTGTTTAAGCCGTTTCTGGATGTAAAACCAGAGGAAGATGTGAGCCACAGTCACAACTACCTGTACATATGCATGTGTGCCATCATTAATGCCTTATAGCTGTCATTTTTTAATTTGTATCTTTTGTTTGACTTATGGTGTGTAATTTCATCATCTTTTTGAGTTTTTATACATTATTGTCAACTTTTTCAACAAACAACTTAGCTACCTATATAGATGTAATCATTAACATACCTTTTTGCGCTCCATAAGTACCACATATCTTGTTCTCTTCTTCACACATAGTTAGAGAGTTATATAAACATGGAGGAAACTTCAAAACGTCGAATCCAAAAGATATGTGTATTCTGTGGATCTTGACCGGGTAAAAGTGAAGAGTTTGTCAAGGCAGCAAATTATCTTGGTAGACTACTGGCTGAAAGAAAGATTCATGTGGTTTATGGGGGAGGTAGCCTTGGGTTAATGGGTTGTGTGTAAAAAGCTGCACCTGTAGGAGGTAGTCAAGTTTTCGGAGTTATTCCTAAAGCTTTGGCTATAGAAAGCATTATTGGAAAAACGGTTGGGCATGAGTTACAAGTCTCCTCTATGCATGAACGCATAGCACATATGCTCATAAATTCAGATGCTTTTATTGCTTTACTAGGTGGCTTTGGTACCCTCGAAGAAATTTTTCAAATTGCCTCTTGGGCCCAACTGAATCTCCATCAAAAACCCATAGGTTTGTTGAATGTTAATAATTTCTTTGATCCTTTAATAAGTTTTATTGATGTAGTTATGGAACAAAATTTTATCCCTTATTCGGCAGACAGATCCTTATTTCTGCCACTTCTGCTGGTGAGTTACTCGACAAATTACAAGCAGTTGAGTATGAACCTGACCCAGCTAGTACTCAAATTAATTGGTCAGGAGGGCAAAACAAAAAGTGCAAATTGGATCTGAATCTCCGTTTGTAATTTTTTTCTTTTCTTGTCTTTTATTTTTAGCATTTTATAAGTCTTTCAGGTCATCTCTCTTGAATAACAGAAGCTTCAGGTAATGTCTCCTATACTTTATCTCTCTACATTTAAACATTGAGGACAATGTTTCATTTGGTTGGGGGGGAAGGATAGTAGACATAAGTGTGTCTTGAATTTTCTTTTTTCTTGAAAAAAAAAAAAAGCGAGTTAGTAATTAGATTCAGAGTGCGGTGTAAGGAGTTCAAATCCTCTTGAGACGCATTCTGGGTCAGGAATGGCAGAGTAAGGAGGACCAGTTTGAACTCTTGAAACCCATTCTAACCAATTTGTCAATTTATTTTGATCTTGTGAACTCATTTTAGCTAACTTGATATTATTTAGTCTTGATTTTTAATTTTATAACAAGGAGGTCTTATTCATTTCACTTTGAATTATTCAAATCTATGAACTCTCACAACATTATCATTTAATAAATTGTGTGCTTATGTACTCGTTAAGCAAGTATTCATAAACCTTTCTTCACACACACACATACCTTGATGCATGATTGTGGGTGGCGAAATGAAATGTTGTAATATTTGAGTTCTTTTATTTTGTTTAGGATAACAACAAAAGGAAGGGGAAAGTAAAAAAAAAAGTGAAAGAAAAAAAAGTAAAAAAAAAAGAGAGAGCAATTGTGGATAAGTTTGGTCTCGTAGCCTCCTTAATTCAAGGAATTAAGCCCGAGGGGTGCCTCAACACCTAATACCCTAAGACCAACTGGTTTGGGAGCTATTGGCCCAAAGCTCACTACATGGATTAAGGAGAAAGCTTAATGGGATTGAACATTGCACTATCCACAAGTTTCTAAGCAAAAATAAAGCATCGACAACCCGAGTCGTTAAGCTCGAAGGGGTGTCTTAACACCTAATGCCCTAAGGCCAACTAGTCTGGGAGTCATTAGCCTAAGGCTCGCTACATGGGTTAAAGATGTATTCTTTCAAAAAAAACATATATATATATATATATATATATATATATATATAAAATAAATGAATGTCCCCCTACCTACAGTTGTTAGCCTTAACAAATATTAGAACTGATATGGCTTCTTTCTAATAAGCCCCATAGTCATGTGTTGACTGAGCACAAATTGATATCTTGACGGAAGGAAACATGAGTCATTAAAAAAAATCGGTTGAGAGTTTATTTATTTGGATAAAATCAAGGAGAGTGCAATAATGACCACTTTGGATGTAAAATTATATAAATCATTCTAAATAATAACGCTTTAATTGCTAGGGACTAGCAATAAGCTGGTTGGGGGATGTGATGAACACTTAAATATGTATTTTTAATAAGAGCTTAGTTTATCATATTGCATTAATAGTGTCATTAAATTCCTCAACTTAAGCATATTTATAGTCTTTGCATCTTTGGAATTAACTTCCTCTTAATTTTGGTTTTGTTATAGGTTCGGTAAAATGAGCATAACTCTCTATTTATGGATCAAAATGGTGCAAATCTTAATGTTTTGGAAAGCTGATTAAATTATCTACAAGATTTTATTTCAGAAGCATCATCAAATTCGGGCTCTTAGTAGACCAAAAATGGGCTTGAAGTGAACCCATCTGTAGTTTCAGCCCAGCCTGACCATGCCTCAGTATTTTAACCATATCTCTCAAAATATGTATCCAAATCGTATGAATCAAGATATTCTAGAAAGCTGAGAGAAATATATACGACTTTGATGAACAATGTGATTAAAATTCTCAAAAATTCAATGTCAAAATCGGTGGTCAAAGTCGGTTCACCTAATTACCCCAATTATCAAAGTTGGTGCAACTAATATTTGACAATTATTCCTTTGTAATTTGACAAGTTTGCCGCTGAATGTATCTATAAATAGAGGTGCCTTGTGACCCATTAGGGCATCTTGGCCTTTGCTGGGATCTTGTATTGTGTTTCTCTCTTGTTTTAATATTATTAATGAATTTCCTTTTTATTGCATATTGTGTTCTTTCTCTTATAATGTTTTGCTAATTTCTCTCTTGCTAAGTTGAAAGGGTGAAACCCTTGATATGAGAGTAAGGATTCTCTAACCCTTAATATGTGCTTAATAATCATAATCTTATGTTGTTTATATGATTTATATTTATTTTCTTAATCAATCTTAACACCACTCGTAAAGTGGAGGTCTTGATCCATTGTAGACAATCCTTGACACATCAAATGCTTGGATCCTTTCTAGATATCGTATGATTCTTTCTTACCGACACGAATCTAGTTAGGAACCTTGATTTGTTGTAGACATATGGAGATTGGCACATTGGATGCTTGAACCCATTTACAAGAAGTGGTATAAATATTGGTAACGAAGCAAATATAATCCATATAACTAAAATGGGTTGTTTATCCTTATTTGAATCATCAAGGGCAGATCCCCTAACCTTAGCTCTCATTATTATTGTGTTAATTTCTCTTGTGTTTTAGTTATTCTCATTTATTAACTTGTTCTTTACTTATACTTGTTGATATTATCTTGTCACCTCTTTGAATCATCCATATCACATTTACTTAGCTTATAATTTGTAACGCTTAAATTCCCTTCCTTGTGGATCGACCCCGGTCTTATCGAGTTTATTACTTTGACACTCCTATACTTGGGAAACAATCCTTTTTCGGATGTATCAATAGTTTATTTCAAGGAGAAGATATATAATGCGTTAGAAATATTTGTTATAATCCAAATTTTTTAAGAAAATTAATCACTTCATTAAACTCTCTTTAGTGTGCTTCTCCTAAGTTAAAAAGTAATGTGTAGTTATTTTCATCTATTTAAAACGTAATAAATGAAGTTTATTACTTTATTTATTTAAAAAAAGATGTTGAACTCCTTCTCTTGTACTATATATATAGCTTTATTTTGAGTTTTAGAAGCAAGCAATAGAAGGAGAAAAGTTCTAAGCCTCTCAAAAGTTCTCCTGTCTTTGTTCTTCCTTACAAATAGTTTTATTTATTTATTTTAAAACCATAAGAGCTCTAGTTGGTGTTTAAGGAGAGTCCTCTGCAACCTGCTGTTTGGGAGTGCATCCTCAACAACAGCCTAACCGGTCATCGTATCTTGGAGGCTAGCACTACCAACCTTATTGCATCGGAGTACGTATCTTGAGGGGGCAAAATCTGTCACTTAAGGATAGTGCTTTGTTGTATGCTTCAACCAATAATTGTTAAGAGCAGTATCTCTTCCATTTTGTTTAAGATTTTATTTAATATATTTCAGTAACATTTGATGCTTTATCCCTTTTTTCGACCATAGTGCATGACTGCAATGGATTAAAAATACAAGTTGTTGTTTTTCTTGATACAATAGAAGGAGAGGGAAGCTTGAGAAGCCATTGGTGGTTTGTGGAAAGATGAGAGATTGTGTTTTCTCACAAAAATAACCATTCTTTTAAACTAAGTGATAACAACTAAGTGATAACATTAGATAAGTTGTATAGGGAAGCAAAGGAAGATAAGGAAAACAATTAAGACTTGGAGTAGTGCTTAAATGAGACAAGCAGAGAGCATGAGACTAGAGTGTGGAGGAACGAATTTCATGACTCATTCAAGTGCAAGTTTACAAAGGCATGCATAGTGTCACGAGCTTAGAGTTTGCGCAGCACGCTCGTGCGGCACTTAGACAATTCAAACCTAAAAGTTGCTAAGTAAGCCTAGTTGTTGGCCTTCCCACTTAAGGAGAAGATATGATCGTTGAGCTAAAGAGCTTTTAAGCAAGAAGAGAAGTGATGGAAGATGGAGACTTGAGTTGCTAAGTGATAAGGCTTTTATTACACAAGAACTCTTTTACAATGGCTTGGGTACAACTTTGTTTAGTTTTGCTTGGATACTTTACAAATGAGCCTTGGAGGGGTATTTATAGGAAGCCACCTCCTCAATGGACGGTTAGGATCTAATGCATCTAATAGTTGTTATTTGTACTCTAAAATTATCTCCTATAATATCTAGATATTTTGCATGGGATACTCTAAAATATCTTAAATATTTACAAGAGAGGTTCTAGCAACTTGGCTTTGCTAGAGAATTCTAGAATGGGCTAGGTCTTGCAAGCTTCTAGAACCTTCAGTAGTCTTCCACGCTTCTTCCGCAAAATTCTAGAGTCTTCTATAGTTTTCTAGTCCTTCTGCATGCATCTCATGGCTTCCAGATCTTTCCCGAATGTTCCGGAACATTACGAAACCTTCTAGAATCTTTCGGAACACTACGCCCATTCATCACGCCATTGGAATCCTCTTGATATAAGGATCCCAAATCACTATAACACTTGCCCTGAAATCCCATCCCTTGGTATACTTCCGAGCAAGCTTGACGTGAAACCGTTCGCATGTCGCGCAGGGCGTGACAATAGGCCATCTTTTACATATAGCCATATGCCAAGTCCAATACAAATGATTCCCTTGTTATTACAAATATGCCTTTTTAAAGTATATAGCACGCACAAAAGTGCTTGTTCTTAAAATCATCTTCAGAAGTGCAGATTTGTCTCCTTGCGGACGACAATTGAGCTCATGATGTGGTGGACTTAAGAAATAAGCCGATAAGAAAACAGTGGTGGAATAAAAAACCAATTCTTAAATTACTAAGAAACGAGTAATTTTGGAATAAAAAATGATAAGAGTTAAAAATTTTAATCTTGTACAATAAATTGTATTTGAAGGGGCATAGAAAGAATTTTGGTGGAACTCTAATAGGTCCACACTCCTCACTCAATATATCTACTCGGGGGTTCATGCAGTCCTACTTTTCTTAAATCAATCGGGTCTACAAAGAATTTTAAAAGTCCAAATAGTCTCATCCATCCTAAAACTATCATGTTGAAATTTTTTGGAAAGATCCTTTTAAAATTTAAAAATTTCAAAAAAAATAAATAGAAAAAAATAAATCATATATCTTAAAAACCATCCGGGCGTTTGAAATTATAAGATAAGGGTTTTTCGAAACAATCATTTTGGTTTTAGCTTGGTCCAAAACAGGAAAAACCTATCCTGCAATTGATGAACATGTGGTTGGTCAATCATGTGATGCATGCATCACATGAAAATCAAGTGGCATCACTTGATTGACCCAGCTTTTTCTTCTCGTAATAATATGCATTACTGTACTAAAATTTACCCAACCACGAGGAGCCTTTCAAGTTTGCAAAAACGTCTCAAAAAATGCCCTCTTTAGTTACTAGAAATAGAAGACGACAATTTATTATCAGTTTGCAGAGATAATGTTTGGTTCACCGAAAAGGAAATGGGTTAGCAGCTAGCTTTCAACAAAGCATATATATGTCATATTAGTTGAGTAATGAGCGTTTATTTTGGTAGGCATATGGGAAGGTTGTAGCAGTTAGGATTCAATGAGATTTATGAGTAACCACCATACATTTGTATTGTTGTTTATTAGGGTAGTTGACGCTTGATTATTTCTTATTTGATAAGCATATGAAAAAGCTTGCCCTATCTCATAGTTCAATGTTGAAGATTATTGCCATAAACATTTTGTTTATATGTTTCATGTTTCATATCTGTAATTTATTTATTTTTTTCACCTCATATTGTATTTTCCATGGTTTTGTAGTTTATTACAACTTCTTTTTTTTTTTAATTTGAGTAGTTTATATTGAATATATAATAATAGCATGATATCGAAGAGTAAATTAGAAATAAAATTGAATAAAAGAAATAAATAAAGCAAAAAACCTGTAGCTTGAGAAAATTTGGGAGAAATGCTTTATAGTGCAATCCAAAAGTCAAAGACTCATTCCCTAGTGTGGTAATTATATATTACTCTAAAGACTCCAAGATATAACACAATTTTTATAACCAATCTTCTTAGCGAATTCAATTAATATAAGAAAAGATACATATGATAGAATTAAAATTGTATACCAATATATTACTCATGAATAAGTATTAATATATTGTAAGTATTATATATTAATTTTACTCATGAAATCCAAAAGTTGCAAAGTACTCTCTTCACAATACTTTTTAGTTTTTACCCTCCTCATTAGTACTTGAAAGGAAGGAGTGTCATGGATTATATTTTCCTCCTGAGTTGAGTTAGGTCATTTGCACCCACAAAATTTATTTGTACACCCAGCCTTCTAAATACACCCCAGTACTGATTAAAGTTCTATGAGTTAGGTTTTCTTCTTTTTCTTTTCTTTTTTTTTAAATCTCATCTTCATAATTTCAAAATTAATCATTATTTTCAATTCAATAAATTAATGCTTACTTAAAAATACCAAAAGAAAAAAAATCCATGATCCTATGTGAGAATTGAGATATTTTTATAAAAAAATTAATTAAAAAAACATATCTAATAAACGTTTTGAAAAAAAAAAATTAGTTTGATTAGGTTTTAAATTAAATTAAATTGATATACTTAACTTGGATAATTATTTAAATTATCTACAAAAAATCTAAAGATTAATCAAATAGAATTTCAAATTATTTCAATATATTAATAATGGGGGTGGGCTGAGAAGGATGGGTGTGAAGATAAAAACAAGTTGGTGGTCGATAAGGAAATATATCTATATGATAACTATAATATTAATATGAAAATGTTAGACTATATCATGTTGATGTGATATATCCATTCACTTGAAGATTGATATATAGATGTATGATGTAGTATAAACTTTGTTGTCAATATAAAAATGAATAATTGATTAGTTTTTATTTAGGATGAAAAAGACTTTGAAATATTATAGTGAGATGGGGTGGCAATTTGGGGGCCATAAAGTAAGGGATGGTTGAGCTGTAAGCAGACTTTGGGCTCTCACCGCACAATGTGGTGGTTGAAAATCATTGTTTGTTGACTACCTAATATGTTTCTGGAATCGCATAGAACAGGTAGAGCATTTTGTGGCATATGTTGCGGCCTTCCCTTGCCTTGCACCTTTCATTATATATTTTTATTTTACGGATCCTCTTCTCTTTGTGTGCTGTGTCTATCATCCTCATTATTTAAACGAGGAAAACATCTCAATATCCACCAGTAACGTTATCAAGTTAAATTTGGGTGGGTTTAGGAAAATGACTCGATTGAAGCAATATATTTACTAGACTCAATCCATAAACTGCGCGAGTGTAACCATAATTTATTTATTTATTTTCTAGTTAGAATAGATCTATAAAAAATTATACGTGCAAAATCTCTAAAAACTCAGATCAAGAGCGTATCATAAATATATATGATACTTTGGTGCCACTGACTTGAATCTGAACCCGAAAAAAAGTACAGAAAATATTTTTCCTGGCCATTTTAATAAAGAGTTGCTGTACCCATGAACCCCACAACGTGTGAAGCACTTAAAAAAGGTAATCTTTCGACAAAAGTTGCATCTTTACAAGCAACCAAAATGTCCTCTTGCTGTTAAGTCCCTTGTCCCATGTGAGGTAACTTCAGTTTTAGATTTCAATCTCACCTACCATAACATAAAATAAAGCAAAATCATAACTGGATTCTCTCTCTCTCTCTCTCTCTTTGCTTTCTTTTCCTATACAGATCACCAAACCAAAATCAAAGGCATCAAAACCATGCCTATGGTATCAAAAGTCTACTTCAAAGTAGCAGCAGAAGGTGTTTGCTGGCAAATATAGAATCCCATGTTCTAGTCCTAGTTCAATCCAGCCTGGAAATCAGACAAAGTGATCAAAATTAATGATTGAAATTGAGTAGAGAAATGAAAACTAATTGTTCATACAAAAATTGCATGGAAAGCAATAATTACACAATGGTCAAAAAAAAATTAATAATAACATACAAAATAAGTTCCAATTCTTCCCTTCCTCTTGATTAAATTGCATATCATCACCACAAATCGATCTGTTAGTTTCAAAGAATAAACCAAATAAACGGCTCCACTGCTTCACGTTTCGCACGACAAAGATCAAAGAAGAGCAAACAAAATAAATCAAGTAAATATAATAGAAACCATTGATTTCCTATGGTCACCCCTGGGACTGAACAGCTTTTTTCTTTTCCAATGACTCGCAATCTGTTTTCTTTCCCTCATACTCAAGACCATGCAGACTCTCCATTTTCCTCATCTGCAGTCAGTCGAATTAAATGTGTCCGCAAATCCTGAAGGTTTTGAGGGAATGCTTGACTGGGTTTGGGAGAAGGACCCACTATACATAGTTGAAGTACCTTCATTAGCTTGCCATCTTTGTAGAGCTTGGGGAAGAGTCATGTGGAGATCGATGCCTAAGCTTTCTTCATCTTCTTGACAGGCAGGTTTCCACTGCTCTACAAGAGGACCTAAGACATTGACTGCATGGCCCATATCTGGTCTCTGGTGTGGTTCGCGAGCAGTGCAGTGTCCTGCCAGCTCAGCCACTCTGTAGATACTCTCAAGCGTCTCCTCATCAGGATCTAGGGTTTCATCAATAGCCTTTGGAATGTTTTCTTTGTTAATTAACACCCGGCGGAACCATGTGACCAAATGAGACCTCTCCTCCGGAACTGTATCATCTAATGCCTTCCTACCAGTAATAATTTCCATCAAGACCACTCCAAATGCATAAACATCAATTTTTGTTGTAACTCTTCCAGTCGCTGCCAAATGCCAACAAGTTGTGCATAAGTTTTAACCACGGTCAAACATCAAAATTATTCAATTCATATTCCAGTTCAAACAAGTTGCACTTAACCAAGGGTAATTCAATAGGATTAAGAGAAACTATCATTGTAAGTTTCAAAAGAAATAATTTAAAGGTAATTTAAACAAAGTTGTGCATATTATAATTCAAAATAACATAATAAAAGCGTTTTAGAACATACCAAAGAAAAAAAAAATTGAAACGAAAAGAAAGAGATGCCATGAGAATCATTTTGACAATGTAATCACAACACTTATTACCAAAAAAAAAAAAAATAGCCAAATGAGATTTAAAATCAAACAATAAACTCAATGCTACTAAGCCTATAACCCAAACCAGTCAGAGCACATTAAGTTTCTTCGTCCCCTCTGTCCTATTTGAGGATGCAAAAAAAAATCAGATTATCATGTTCAAATCACTGTCATGCTAATGCTGTTAAAGCATCCTATTTTGTTCTTTCTCGTTAGAGCACTAACATCTAACCAACAACACACAAGATATTTTTTTCACAAGAACAAGCGATAGTAAATATGATAAGAGAGAAGGAACTCGCAACATTTGAGGCAGCATGTTGAAAACCACAATATTTTCTAATATCTACATCTGACAACAATTGCAAGTTGCAGATGACAAGTCAAAACTAAAAAGAGAACACAATTTTGACAACCTATCAATTGGCTTAGTTTGAATGCAGAAGAAGATTAGAAAACTAAAGCATCATTTAAGTTAATCGGGGTGGGCAGCTTGCTCATGAAAACTTGAATCTCCTAAAGCGTATGCAATATTTACTTGAAACAAAATTATGTAAGCAAAGTCAACATACCAGCATACTCAGGTGCAAGATAACCAAATGTCCCAGCCAATCGTGTCTCCACAGAATACTTCCCATCAGGCGCATTTTTAACCAAACCAAAATCTGCAACCTTCGCTCTCATGTCATCCCCAATAAGAATGTTAGAAGGCTTCAAATCTCTATGGATGAAACTCGTTTGTGCCAAGCTGTGTAGATATTCCACTCCTCGTGCAACATCCAATGCAATTGTTATCCGCTGCTTCCACGTAAGAGGAGAAAAACCAAGTTCACACCACTCGAATAAACGCTGCCCTAGATTGCCTTGAGGCATATACTCATACACCAACACCCTCTCGTTACCATTTATACAGTAACCTAAAAGTGCAACCAAATGTCTATGCCTAACCTTAGTAAGCACTGCAATTTCAGCTTGAAACTCACTCATTCCTTTGGTACCCATAGCATTAGACTGCATCCTCTTCACAGCAATCTTAGTCCCATCATGCAATTCCCCTTTATACACAACCCCAAATCCTCCCTTACCCAAAATATTAGCCTCATTGAAATTATCAGTCACCTGACGGAGAACCTCTATCGAAATTATCACATTTCCACCCTCAAATAGACGACGATCACTTTGATCCCCACTACTTTGGCTATGTAATTCACTTGGAACCCCATTGTACCCATTCAGACCGCTGATACCAATTACTGCATTCTTACCCATTCCATTCCCAAGTTCAGGATTCATTATCCTACCAAACTTCTTAAGCTTTCTCTTAACAATAAACTTATAAACCACAAAGAACACAACCGCAACGAAAATCACAAGAACAATAACAATGGCCACAATCACACCAACAGACAGTGACTTCCCCTTGCCTGATCCCGACGAAGTTCCACTACCTGTGCTATTTGATCCCGACCCAGGTGTACTCGAGCTCCCTGGAGTTGTATCCACATCTGTACCAAGGAAAGGATTCCCGGGTGTCAGTTTTAGCTTCACATTAGTCCCAAAAGTAGGTGGCTTCCCAGATAGATTATTGTTAGACACATCAAGATTCTCCAGAGTAGCTATCTTTGTCAAACTATCAGGAATACGACCAGTCAAGTTATTCCCTTGCAGATACAAATTCTTCAAAGCTGTGAGATTCTTATAAGCAGGCGAAATCGTCCCTGCAAAATGCTTATTTGCAAGATTTATAGTGGTCACCCTCCCCTGTGTATCGCAAGTAACAAACGGCCAATTCCCACAGGCGTCGTTTCCTTGCCAAGAATCAGACAATACAGATGGATAGTACATCGTCTCAGCAACAGCAAGCAACACAGTCACCTGCTCATCACATGGTTTCCCAGCGTCCGTACTGTTGTTACAAAAATTGTTATTGTCAAGCTCCACCTCCTTCACCGAGGAGCCAAAAGCAGGGTAAGGACCCTGCAACTTGTTGTTCGCCAAGGAAATGTTCACCAAAGCAGGAAGTGAAACAATCGATGAAGGCAGCACTCCAGTCAATTGATTATCACGCAAAGACAAATCAAACAAATCCGCACATTGCGACAAATCCGGAACCGGACCCGTGAACTGGTTCTTGTTAAGCCAAACTTGCTTCAACTGAGTCATCCCCGACAGCACATCGAGCCTTCCAGACAACCCAGTTTTCTGATTATTGAGCCAAAGATACTGAATCCCGGATTTCCCGAACGAAGATGGCAAGGACCCAGTAAAGTTGTTGTAAGAAAGTCTCAGTTTCTGCAAGCCTGGAAAGGAATCAAAGACGTCAGGGATCGGCCCACTAATGTTGCAATCATCTAAGAAGAGAGTGGTCAAACTTGAAGATTTGGTCAACTCATTCGGAAAGGACCAAGGACCCAGATCCCTATTGTCCGATAGGCTCAAAGTCTGCAAGCCCGTCAACCCATCGAAGCACCCAGATGGGATACTGGTGAAGTTGTTATTGTCCAGAAAAATATTCTCCAAGGAGGAGAGATTGGCGAGGGAAGGGATGGCGCCGGAGAGGGAGTTGGACTGCAGAGAGAGGGTTTTGAGCTGGGAAAGCGAGGAGATTTCTGAGGGGAGAGTGCCGGAGAGTCGCTTATTGGCGAGGCTGATGGAGATGACACTGTTTGAGCCGCCGCAGATGACGCCGTCCCAGTTGCAGAAGCCGGATGAGGAGGTGGTGGACCAGGAGGAGGGGGTATTCTTGAGGGACTGGGCGAGCTTGAGGATGACGGCGGCGTCATCGGCGGAGGAGTGGAGGAGGTGGAGGAGAAGCAAGAGGAGGATGGTAGAGAGAGAATGTAGGGATTTGAGGGGCATGCTGGGGTAGGTTTAGATTAGTTTGTTGGGAGGGAGTGGAGGGAAGAGAGAAAGAAGGGATTTGATTGAGTTTTTTTTGGTTTTTTGGTCCGAAATTTGGTTACTTGAAGGGAGGGAGATGGTGTTCTGTTTGCTCTGTTGGTTTTTGGTTTTGGTTTTAGTCGCAAAATTGCCTAAAAGGAATGGAATTTGTTGGATTTAATACGCTACTTGCCTTCTACTGTCACTATCACCATTCAAATTCGCTACTTAATCACACTTTCTTTCCCTACTCCTCTCCCTTCTTGAAAAAAAAAAATTATATATATATATATATATATATTATTGTTTTATTTTAAAAATAAAATAATCTTAATTTAGAAGAATAAATGTTAAAAACGTTAAAATTTGTATATTTTTATTAAATAATGCTGTCACTATCATAAATTGTCCGGATAAATTTCTCCGTATAAATATATATGAATAATAAAATATTAATTTACTCTTATATCAATTGGTATGAATAAGTCTGTGTAGAATAAAAATAGTATTCTTTTTTATTAAAATATCTTAAAATTTATTATAATCAATTATTTTTGCTATAAAATTAAAATTTTAACTAGTTTAATGATTTTTATAATGAAATTACGCAAGTTAATATTTCTCAATACATGCCCTTAATATTTAAGTTAAAAATTAAAACTATCCTTTTAAAAAATAATTAAAAAAAGAATTTTAAATGATTTTAAATTATTGATATGATAATATTAAAGAATAAGAATATAAGAAATTTAAAAACTAACAGATAACTGTTTATTAAATTATTTTTATCATAATAATTATCAAATTTTTACGGCATTTAATATAATTTTATATTATATTAAGAGAAAAATGAAATTAATTTAAAAAGTTAAGAATAAATGGGAGAGCGAATATTTGAGATTATAAAATTAGTATTTGAGTTACCATGTGAAAGCTGTAGGCTTGGAAATTGCTTGGTGTGTAATGTATATCGGCGGTGCAGGCCCCGCAGATGACAGCTGTTGCTTACTTATGTGAAACCGCGTAGGTGGTGATGATAACTCTTTTTTATTCTTTGGAGAATCTGTGTTCGATTTAGGAAGTTTCCATTTTACGCTGTCGTTTTCTCTCCCATTTCAGGAAATCCTGTCCGTCACGTTCTCCGTTAGACTTGTCTTTAAAATTCAAATATTATTGATTCTTGACCTTCAAACTTAGACTTGTGTTTAAAATTCACTAATTTCCAAAAAAAAAAAATTCTATTTTTGTGTCTCAAGGTAATTATGCTGTATAAATTTAGAAGATGCATGAGAAGAATCTAGGAATATTTTATTTATATTACAACTATTTTTTCCACAAAATCTAGAGTGGCTTTTAAAATCAACGAGAAAATTTAATAATATTTCCTATTAATTTGCCTTTTTTTAAATCAAAATCTTTATTTACTTTTTCTTCTTTTATCGGCTAATCTCCCACACAATTCTCCCAACTGCTGCGTATAATATATGAAAGAAAAAAAAAACCCTTAAAAGGTGAATATTTCAAAACGTATAAGTAAACACAATTATGTAAATTTTGCAGGGATTTGGACTCTTTAATGATGGTCAGGTTGCTTCTTCATCTTGGAGTCTTAACAACACTTGAACTGACCTCCATTGGTGCTTCCCCATGCTCTCCATTTGCTAGATGTCAATGGTTTTACTCATGTCTATTCTTCGACGATCAGGTCAAGTGATCGAATAAACTACACTAGGTAAAATCTTAGTTTAATTGAGTGATTAAACAATGTTTAGTTTTTAGATAAATTTAAGAGCGTTTTGCTCAAAAAGTAAAACTTAGTTAACTCTAATAAGAGAGTGCGCAACCCTTTGAAATGTGATAATGGCCTTTTATATAAGTTGAAATGACCAGTGTGAGAGTTTTAAGCTGTAGAAATGTAATAACATGCCGAGGTCTGAAACTGCCACCTAGAAAATTATAATTATCAACTAAGTAGATGTAACAAGGGCTCTTCAATTGGTTGAGGGACTTTCTGGTATTTGAATGCATCGAAGTCTTAGGTTTGTGTTATTTTAGTTAAAAATTTTCACTTTTTGTTATCTCCTGAAACCTAACGTTAGGATGCACGGGCCATCCTAATGAAATTAGAATCCAAGAACCCACGATTATCCCAAAAAAAAAAAAAAGCGGATGCCAATTACATGAGGCCGTTTCTAAGATTTGAGGATCATGATATGGACTTTGGATTCATGAATCACATCTTCTATGTTATCTTGGGGTCTTGTGAGCCACATTTTGCCTCAAGGTCTTATCAAGGTATTTGTTTGTTCGAAGGTTATATAAACGATTGGTTCACCTTGATAACTTTATAAACTTTTTTGAGCTAATTCTTCATGGTAGAACGCTTAAAGTTTTATGAAGGGTGAAACACTACCAAGTAACTTCAACTTATCTTCTACGTTGACCATAATAGTTTCATCCTATACTTCTTGTAACTAGGTAACTCTCACCCCATATCTTTTGCTTGTAGTTTGGTACCTTTCATCTCAATCCTTTGCTTGTAGCTTAGTGCCTTGTGGTTGCATCTAGGTACCTTTCACCTCATACCTAATTGGCCCTCGCTATTTTCCAACTCATACCTTGACTACTAAATTTAGTATTACAATGTGTGTGTGTGTCTGACACAAAGTTAATTTAAACAAAAGATCATGTATTGGGGATGTAAGAGCACCTTTGGTTTGTTAGCCTATAATATCTAAGGGTGTGTACTTTAGTTAGAATTTTACATTACATTAGGTAATGCAAAATACAAATCTCTAATGCATATGTATGGTCATGGCATTATATAATGCAATAAAAACTAGTGGTATTAAGATTAGATTTTATAGTATTAATAAAAAATTTTATAATTCTCCCTTTATGTTTTATTGATTATTAATATTGATAGTTCTGGAGGTATGCAGTTATAAGAAATATAACAGTAAACTGTAATGTAAATCGGCACAGGAGGATTTTTACGTAGTTCGGTCATAAAACCTACATCCACGGACAGCTATAGAGCTGCAATTCACTAAGTTTTTGTTTGTACAATCTTTAGAACCTTTTACAGTGCTGACTCACTCTCACACACTGACCTAATCTTTGACAAACAAAATCCCGCTAAGATCTCAAACTCTAGTGATACTGCTCACTCTCTGTCGTAGATAACTTAATAACACACTGTTAAGTTACATATAACAATGACGTCTGACACTGAATTACATAAACACTTAACCCGCAAGTTATCCTAAGTGTCTACTAACTCACACAAACTCAATCAACAACTCATGTACGATTTCTATCACTCATACATGAATCAAAAGACTCAAAAAATCAAATAAATGAAGACATTCCTTTTGTGTTGAAGCTCTCTTCTGTGAATTCATGGAATGCCGAACTCAAGACTCTCTTACAACCAAATCAGCCAACACGTCAATCTTTTAAATCACGTTCTCAACCGCCTGAATAGCTTTGTATATATATAGTGAGAGGTTTGACCAAAATCTCCTAGAAATCCTGTAAAAATTCTAATCAAAATCATATTAGGATTAGGAGAAATAAAATAGGAAGTGTTATAAACAAACTCCAAAAGGAATTAGGACAAATAAATATTCTCCTATTCTAATTAGGATACAAGATATTATATCCTAATCTAAAGAGATATTTATTACAAATCAAATACTTCATAAAATATAATTCTAGAAATATTAAAATATGAATAAATATAATATTCTTGTTTTATCACAAGTTGATCAAAACTCATAATATGCATGACACATGTATATATAGTAGGCTTTGACACCAACAAATATATTGATATTATTATCATTGTTATTTCTATATTAAGCAATCCGATTAGACATGTAAAACGTACTGTGTCGTGATAGCCCAAAAATTTTGGAATTATATACTATTCGTATCGTGTGAAGAACAAAAAAAAAATGAAGGTCTAGCACAGTCCATTCGACATAGCCCAAAGGGACGATGTCCCAAATATGTCAAAACTACTTAGAAAACTTTTATGTCTTTAGCTTTCGAATTTTTATTAAAAAGTCACACGTGAATCTTTAAGTGACTAATTAACCACTTGTTTAGAAGACCTAAATATCTCTTTTAAGAAAAATAAATTATTAAAATCAAAGTGATTTTTTAATAACATGAATTATTTTAAAATTTTGTAGATTATATATTTTAAACTATTTTTATTAATTATTACTATCTTGAGTTAAAAATTATTTCATTTGCTTCATTAAAAAAAAATCTTAAAATTTTATTTAAACAAATAAAAATATAATAGTCAATTTATAAAATGAAATTTGAATTCTTTATTAATAATTTGAATTAGAAGTACAATTCTTTAAATATAGTATGAGAATTCCATTATTATAAGTAAGACTCATTTGGTATCATTCTTTTTTATTAAAAATGGGTTCTTTTATAAAATAGATTACAGAGATGACTTAGAGATTTATAGAAAGAAGTGAAATGGGAGTTGAGATCATATAAAGTGAGAATCTAATGATTTATTTCTTTTAGTTTAAAATGAGCTTATTTTATTAATTAGATTAAAAAGGATAGAGTAATTCTATTCAACTCCTATTTTTCATCTCATTAGCCTCAACCTTTTTTTTAATAAGAATATAATTGTAATCTTAAATTATTTTTAACAATTTCTTATCTCACTCAATATCCAATTTTGGATATTCTAATAATAATCATAATTAGAATGTTGTTTGACTTTTATATTTTCTTGGATTTATCATTTAATTAAATTATTATTTAATCTTAATGGTGTTTGGATTTTTTTCCAATTTCTTATACCATGGCATTTCTTAAATTTTTTTTAAAATATATATATATATATATATCTTATATCTAAAACCAACATTTTTTATAACCTAAGGTAAATTATGGTAGAATGATTTGATGTTATTTTCCTCATTTATCATATTTTTGTTACAAATTTATCCTTACTTAATTTTGAAATAGGGTCAAATGAGATAGATAGTGAGTGCTAAATAGAACTAGGAAAAATTGAAAAAATATACATAATTAGGGACCCTAGTTGAAATTTAGAGACATCCTAAAAAATTTTCATGTCATAGACACTTTCTTAGCAAAAAGACTCAAATATCCTTATATAATCAACATTTTCTCAAAACCTTATTAATTCCCTCTTTCGACAAAAATAAAGAAAGTAAGTAAACGAAACAAAGAACAAAGAAACCAGTCACTCCTCCATACACTTCACTATCCGAAACAACTTCAACAGTTAAAGCTGAGCAAATCTGATAAGAACAACTTTCCTTAATCTGTCTAATTGTGATTTATTTGGTTGTTATTCGCTAGATTTGATTTAGTTTTTAGGGAATTTGAATTCGGGATTTGAGTTTTCGACGGATTTGTGAACTTATTTAGGGATAAATCGAGTGTTATATGTGATTTTTATGGTTTAATGCGTGTAAAAATCGACGAAATGAGTTTTGAATCCAGTGTTATATTGCACTGAAGAAGACACTCGACACTCGGCAACTATCTGTCGAGTCGTGTCAAGTCGACACTACACCACCACTCGACAAACACTCGACACTCGACATTTCACCACTCGACAAACACTCGACACTCGACATTACACAACTCGACAAGTAATTGTCGAGTGTCCTCTTCAGCGCGATATAACACTGGATTCAGAACTCATTTCGTCGGTTTTTACATACATCAAACCACAAAAATCACATATAACACTCGATTTATTCCTAAATAAGTTTACAAATCCGTCAGAAACTCAAATCCTGAATTTAAATTCCCTAAAAATTAAATCAAATCTAGCGAATAGCAACCAAATAAATCACAATTATAGAGATTAAGGAAAGTTGTTCTTATCAGATTTGCTCAGCTTTAGCTGTTGAAGTTGTTTCGGACAGTGAAGTGTATGGAGGAGTGACTGGTTTCTTTGTTCTTTGTTTCGTTTACTTACTTTCTTTATTTTTGTCGGAAGAGGGAATTAATAAGGTTTTAAAAAAAAGTTGGCTATATAAGGGTATTTAAGTCTTTTTGTCAATAAAGTGTTTATGGCATGAAATTTTTCAAGATGTGTATAAATTTCAACTAAGGTCCCTAATTATGTCTATTTTTTTAATTTTTTCATAGAACTACTCAAAAGGTAATCGTGCCTATTCATGCTCATCACGCTTTGTGCTTGGCACGGTCCATCGTGCTAAACTTTTAAGACTAGTCCAGTTTAATTCTTATTTTGTATTATACTATGCCGCTACAATATTCGTGTTTGTGTTATATTTATATTATATGATTTCGTACTAGATCGTGTCATGCTCATACCCAACGTGACCTTTTTTACATGTCTAGACCCAACCACATATATATTGGACTCGAGATTCGGTACCGGCCATCTTAAGCTCAAGACCTATTATTATTACAGCCATTATTATTGGAAAAAACATATTTTCAACAATATTTGTAGCTCTCGCCAATAAATTTGACAATAAAAGTATATCATTTACGAACCGTTAATTTCTCGTTGACAAAACCTATTTTCAATAGTAATTTGCTATTGTTAATAAATTTGCTATTGTTAATAACTTTAACAATGAAATTACAATATTCATAACTATTAATTTACCGTTAAACAAACTGATTTTCCATTATTGCTAGCGCTCGCTAATAACCTTGATGACAAAAATATAATTTTCCAACCACGACTATGCCATTTGAAAACTTGTTTTCAATTAAGAAAGTAGTTAAAGATTACGAACATTTATATCCCCGCTAGAAAGTTGTCGTAACAAATAAATTTTCTCCTAATTCATGAACGGACAAATTATTTCTAATCATTTTGCTCTCTCTCTCTCTCTCTCTCTCTCTCTCTCTCTATCTCTACAATGAAATTTAACCATCGCATGATAATATTAATTATGGCAATTCATTCCATCAAAATCTTTTACAAAGCGTCCAATGACTACTAGCTTTGCAAAATAATATTGATGGGAAAGGGAAAGCTAGGAAACAATTTGAAAAAAAATAATAACTTTCCGTTTACAAAATCTTTAAAATTTATATATAAATTAAATTATATAACATCAGGTGAATAAAAAGATTAATATGAGTTATAATGTAATAAATACTTATAATATATTAAATGAGTGATATCATAATAATTTTATATATATTTTATATAAAAACTTTATAAGTATAACGTTACTCGAGATTATATAACTATATATAAAAGGAAAAGCGGCAAAAGGTTTAGTGAGAAAGTTTGTATATATTCCATAATCAACATTCATGTTAAATAACATGACGATGAAAAGGCCTTGCTTCTGCAGTGGAGCAAAATTGAAAATTGAAAAGTTAAAATCTTTAATAATTAAATCCCTAAATTATAAAATCTCTAAAATATCAAAAATATAATAGATGACCTAAGGACACAATCATACAAGTATTTATGCCCTGCCTCTATTCCCTGGATGAAAAATCAACTTTTGATAATAAGGTTGCAGGATGAAAAATCTCTAAATTACGATGTTTTCAGCAAAATGTTGCAATTGCATAAAATAATTTCCATTACACCGTTTCCATCAAAACTACTTGTTCCAGAATCTTGATTCGTTTTTTATTAAGCAATAGTATTGCCCCCAACTGAATATAAAATTCAATGGTATAAATGTACGGAAAATATAGCCTTACATTTACAAGAAATAAATAATTCTAATATATATATATATATATATAACATCATCATTTTTGTATCATAGGAAGATAATTTTAAGATTCATATATGATATGCCTTTATAAGATATAACAAAACCATAAAAAAAAATCGAATAGTTCAAATTTCAATAATTAATTTTGTTATTTTCAGTTTTTCACGTATAAAATATATTCGATATAATCAAAATTATTATTAGATTGTATTGCAAAAATGTGTCACTAACACTAAAAAGGAAGCCTCTATTTTGTGGGCGAGACCAGGCCCAATTTGCTTAAAAACATTATAATAGTGTTATTATTGAAGCGCCATCATCTCTCCTTTTAAGCTTCATTATTTTTCCGTTTTGAGATTAGAATTGAACTTTGAATTAAAATTACTTAAAACCCATTTTCTATCTTAATAATTAATGTATTACCTCATTGTATCTATCATTATCTTCTACTCTTTTTTTTCATTTTTTTTTCAATTTGCATGCAATAACTGAGATAAATGTATCCTTTAAAAAAAAAAAGAACTTTTTGATTTCATTATGATCCGTAAATCTATATACATCAATCCGAAAAAATTTGAAAACATTAAAAACGAAAAAAACTTGAATTCCCGGTAGCCATAAACCTTAACGAGTTCTTCTTTGTAATAAAAAGTGGCATATGCTCGTATTTGTAGATTGAAACTAATAGATAGGTGATTAGGAGATAATGAAGCTTCCATAGTCATCCATTTCTATAGCCTTTTTGTCTCTTTATCAATAAAAATTGCAAATTGATGTTCATCAATAAAGGTGAAAAATAAATAAATAAATAAATACAACCTCATAAAAAGAGAGGATATGTGAATAGCAGTAGAATTTGATCTAGTTTGTTGGATAGGTTGATAAAGATTGGGAGGAGGTAGAGCTAGATTTGGCTTGTATTTTATAAGGTAAGCAATAAAAGGTGAGACAAAGATTTGAGATTGGAAAAAATGATTATATTATAAGACATTTAAACAAAGATATTTTATGAACTTAATTTTTAAACGAAAGTTATATTAATTGGGGCTCTGGAGGGATTTGATGGGCTTTAAATAACTTATCTATAACATGTTGCCAAATGGCCCACCCTTAATCAACTCTGCAACTGCCAACTGCCCCTTTGAAAATCTTGGCTGTCATGCTCTGGCATTGTTCATCTTTCATCTTGTTACTTGTAAGATTCAAAGAAATTATTATTATTATCATTATTACCGCTACTATGATGATGATTCTTCCTGAGTAATTAGAAAATGCAGCACAAAATGTGTCGTTATTAACTAGAATGTCATCGTGGTATGCATTTTGTTATCTGTTGCTGGGCCAGTAAAATTAAATTGCATAGGATGACATTTATTTATTTATTTATCCATGTTATGTATCTTTCTGTTAATGTCGATTGTTGAAGGTGTTGAGTTATTTCCAAGTTTTCTCGAATGTTTTAATTTTTACATGTTAATGGCATTAATTGTAATATGTTTTGTCTTTTACAAATGGAAAATTCTGAGAATAACGGTCCTATTGTCTTGTTTGAAGGGTTTCAATGCTATGAATTGGTTAGCTAATTTGATTAGTTATTTCTTCTGGAAATTGATCGTGTCATGTTTGCGAAATGACTAGAAAGATATGCTTGACAAGATGTGCTGCTTAGGGAACATTTGTAATATCGGTTTATCGATTGAGGATGGGACAGATGCGACATATCAATTGCTTAGTGGTAATGTTGAAATGGTCAAACTGAAAGTATATTTGTATTGAACTAAAATTTAAGCTGTGATTCCTTCTTAATTTTATGCTGAATAGTCACATAAAATATTGCGGTCTTTTGCTTTGAGCAGTTAAAATGGGTTCTTAATATTTATTAACTTATGATCTAGCACACATTGAATCAAGTATTTTTAAAAAGTAGTCTTAACTTATGCTTTAAGGGCATATATTAAGTATTTAAAAGTTGTGTAATTCACTTGAATTTATTCATTTAATGATTTGTTTACAGTTTATTTAGAGAATTTATAATTTTTGAGGAAATATACATAATTTTTAAAAGAATTCGCATAGTTTTTTAAGGTTTATGACACACGTTGAGACCATCTTTTTTAAAACGATTCAAATAGTTATAAGTAATTTTTAGGAGAATGTTTTGCCCACAACAAAGGCTCAAAGACAACAAATAGGTTAGGATGTGATTGTGAATTTAAGAAATTTCTTTTTCTTAAAAAAAAAAAGAGTTTACTTCAATTAGATAACCAACTAGATTTTATACATGATAATGCTTATCAATCTTTGGAGTTGGCAGAGCATCAGGGGGAGAAGTTTTTCCTCTACCTGGCTTATTTTTCTTTCTGACTTGGAATGTTTAATGTCAAATATTTGACTTTTTTCAGAATTTTTATTTATTTATAATTACTACTTTTTTTTTTGGATTATCACCATGACCACCTTAATTCTTTTGTGATTATAAGATCGCATTTGTTGACAATGAACAAATCATTGGTGCATTGCGTCTTGTGATTGCAGGTGATGTGATACAATTCTGCAGCTTTGGTTTGGACTATTTTTTAATTTATCCTATAATTGTTGCTTGTCCTATTATCCTGACTCTTGATTTTCTTGTCCTCCAGTCTGTTTTGCATTGAACCCCAGACTTCAAAATTGGCGCTCGAGTCAAGGCAAGAATCCTCATAGTAGTATAGTGAGGGCAAATGCTAAGGTGCCTTGGGAGTATGGTGCACCGGCCCGCAATCCCGAACTTTTTGGCTTCTTTTCTCAATCTTTTGGTCCTCATGCCGAACGTTTTGGGGAACGTGTCGTGCTCACAGCGCATTATAGACTATAGTTGGACCCTGAAGTGAGTGATCATCTGGCTAATGGACAGCATAGAAAATTTTGTTTAATAAAAAGCGAATAATCTTTGGGCCGGTATCAGGGGCTGGGCTCCAGCCATGGTGAAACCCCTCTAATTCTTAAATAATTTGGGAAGATGGGCAGAAAGTTGGAGAAGAAATGGCCACAAAGTTGGGATTTTACCCTTGTTGGAACCACGCACATTTTTCTTCTTTTGTAGTGTGCTTTTTTTTCTGGTTGTACAGATGGGAGTTCTTGCATGAGGCACTGCAATATTGAATAATGAAGATGTTCATTTTAGTTGCAGAAATTGTGCATGTATCAAATTTTATTATGATGATGAACATGGTGGAATTTAAAGTTACAAGGTGAGAAATTGCAGTATTCAATTAACGGGTGGCAATCAGACAGGGACGAGCTAAGGATTGCCATCCTATCCTCGATACCGTCA
The DNA here is from genome assembly GCA_013180625.2 of Boswellia sacra. Taxonomy (NCBI): domain Eukaryota; kingdom Viridiplantae; phylum Streptophyta; class Magnoliopsida; order Sapindales; family Burseraceae; genus Boswellia; species Boswellia sacra. The sequence continues at coordinate 93,620 of SNVD02004314.1, read as the reverse complement.
TCAATTTACTAATTTTAGAGGATAGTGAGAATCCCTGAATTGATATAGGGATTTCCGTGAAACTTTGATCATCAAATCATTTACAATAAAGATAAAAACTTCATTATTACATTGCTTAATTGTTTAAATACATATTTGAAGATATTTTTGAAATTATAGACATATATTTTTATTATATAATTAAAGTCTTTTTATTAAAACATATGTTATTATATAGTTAATTTAATTTGGGATCAAGTCGGCCCGCTCAAGATTATCATCCCCACCCTCGGAAGCTTCCTTCTTTCCCAATTCCAAATGGGAAAGCAGGCTTGCAGGGGTAGTCCGCCCGAGGAAAGATTGCTTTCCCTAGTTCTTGCAAGTTGTATTCTTATGATTATGGGCAATCAAGGGAAAAAAAAAACCAACAAAAGTGAATAATATTGATGAAATTGGGAAGGAAGAACCAATGGAAATTTCTAAATGATATATCAATATCATAAAATCTGATATGTCAAAATATCTTCGGCAAAAAAATAAATAAATTAGGATCATTATAAGGAATAAAATAATAATAATAACTTATTCAAATTAAATAATACAAATCACATATAAAATTGGTTAATAAATTGATTATGTAAAATTATTTAATAAATTATGAAAACAAATCCTAATCAGACTCATTGGTTAATTTGGGTTTAATTATTTTGCAAGAAAAGGGTCTGATTCACCTCCACTTAAGCTTATCCTTCTATTACACCATTTCATAGTTTATCCTAAATTCAAATTTATTTAGTACATATACTTTTCTTACAAACTGCTCATATAAACAGATGTATCATTATTTGATTGGATAAATGAATTTTAAATTTTTATTATATTAATTATTATAGATAATATATGCTTTTACTGTTATGAGCGGTTTTTTTTTTTTGGTCCTTTGTCATTGTCTTTTCTTTTTATTATTAACAAATTTATGGGTTAGGCTCCTTGCACCCCTTTTTTGCCCCCTCTAGACATCCACGTCTAACCAATTTTGCTTCGAAGTCCTCAAAATCCATATTCATTGATAAGGAAAGATATAGACAGAGAAAATGGAAGAAATAATTGAAGAAATTTGGAGAGAAATAAAGTGAAATTGAGGGAGAAAAAAAATAATCTTTTTACTAAAAGATCAAAAATCCATATTCAATAATCTAATAAATAAAATAAGTAAAGACACTCATTTATAGTGTCAACAATCATAATTTGGCTAGGAAATAGAATCTATTAAGAAAAATAGAATCTAATTCCAACTAAACAAAAAAATACTAAAATTAAATCCTAGATAAAATAATAAACTATTAATTAGAAAAATAACTCAAATTAGGATTACTCCTAATTTAGAAGGTCAAAATATCTAATTAATTAAAATCCCTAAAATCAAAATTAAAATTCCTAATTTATTAATAACATGTCCTCTATCATTCATATTCCTCTCATAGCTAGGTGGACAATCACCCTGATTTCTTCTTCTTCTTATTTTTTTCATAGTGAATTTTCTTTTGTATTTTATTAAATATTTAGATTTTGATTTGGGTATTAAGTACACTTAATAATAAAACATGTTTTATGTATATTATTGTAAGAAAAATTTAGCATAACCTTGGCGAAGCAACATGATGACCACAGTTGAGAGCACTCTCAAGTCTCGATGCTGTTTGCGAGCAGTAAACGAAAGAAGGCTAATTTGAATCAAATTCATTTTATTCGAAGAAATATAGGAAAAGTTCTAGGGATTCCGTATTGTGGCCATAGTACGATATGCCCCTTCCTTTCGGAAAAGCAGTTGATGACCCCTAAATTCCATCTGTCGTCAGAGAATCTATTTTCTAACTTAAGAGTTTATTATGCTAAGACATCTGTCTTATCCCAAGATATTAGAATAATGCAAATCTGACTAAAAATGATGTCGGTCTTAGATAAATTCAATTAAAAAAACCACAACTCTTAACACCTTGATTACAGTTCCTTGTTGCTTGCAACAAATCTTCAACCATCATCACTGTCACATTTGCTTTGACAGAAATAACTCTGATCAAACCAAAACAAAAAATTACAAACCCCTTTAGCAATCAACCACCAAAAGCCCCAAAATCTCAACTTAATAAAATCCAATTCAACAAATCTCAGGATCGAAACTCCACTTCTCCTACTAAAATCGGATATCCCACCACCAAACCCAAGATTAAAACTCCACTGAGATCTCTCTGCGTCCACTAATCTCCTATTTTTGGTTCCCAAAAGTGAAAGAAAATCAATAGAATCGAACAACTTAACCTTTTTGAAGATAAAAAGTTACAACCCTCATAATCAAGACCAAGAAATCAATGGCCACCAACTCTAGCATCATGGCCACTACAATCAACAACAACCATCACAATTGCCACCATGTGCGCTAGATAGCCACAGTAGTGTTTCATCTCAATGCCTCACAACTATCAACTTTCTTTCTTTATTCTCTCCTCAGCTGCCACAAGAACTGATTTGTTTGCCATTGGTATGCACAACCTAATTACCATATCTAAGCACCACAACCACCTCTCACACTTTTTTTTAAAAAAATTTAGCAAACCCAAAAAAGCAACTTCCACCACTCCTCATCCTTTAATCATTCCAAATTGATTTGTTTGCCATGTGTGGTTATGCTAAATCAAAGAGGTATAGATATTGAGATGAGACAAGATTAGATGAGAAAAAGGTGGATGAGATGAAGAAGAAGATAACATTAGGGTTTGTCAATTTTCGATAAATGGAAAGTAAAGGAAGAAGAAATTGGGAGAAAGGAAGAAAATAAACATCATGCTTTTTTCTTTTTCAATAGAAATCTACACTGAAGTGATTAAAGGAGAAGAGAGGAGAGATGGAAGAAGAGACGAAGAGAGATGGGGAAAGAAGAAGATGAAAGGCATTGTAGACAAGAGAGAAAGAATCAAGGGTAAGCTTTTTTATTGTTTTCTATTTTATTTTTGGGTTATTGACAATTTATCTTCTGAGGTTAAGTAAAAATACAAATTACCTCATACAAATTTAAAATTACAAATGACCCTCTGATTTTTGAATTCTGCCTTTAAGTTAAACGGAGTAGGGGTATTATTGATAATCAAACTCGTGCGGCAGAAATAAGGGATATTAACAATTTATCCCCTGAGGTTAAGCGAAAATAGAAATTCCCCCCTCCTGAAGATAAAAATAATTAAGAAATTAGGATGAAAAAGATAATAATTATTAAAAACAATAATAATTAAAAATATTTAAAACTTTATTGAATAAATAATAAAAAGTAAATTTGAACCAAATTGAACTCACCCCTTAATCTGAGCTTTAATTAACAAACTAAAATTTGGTGATAGCGAGTCTAGTAGAGGAGAGAGAGGAGGAATTGGTGACGAGAGTAATTTCGCGAATGAAGAGAAGGAAACAGCGATTGTAGGGGTGACAATTCATGTCATTTGTGTCGACCTATTTAATTGTTCTTGTCGAGACATGAAACGCTGATTCGACACGGTTATTAAATGTATCACCCACGTGTTGTAATCGTGTCATATTTAATTAACATAATTTACTTAATTGTTTAACCTAATTATGCATAATATATCATATTCTATATATTTATATCAATTAAAATTATTTTTAGAATATAAATAATTGTTAGTATAAAAAAATTATTAAAATCATCACAATTTACTATATAATAAAAAATTTTCAGTTTTATAATATATATGTTGCAAGTAGGTAAAGAAGGAGGCGGAGGAAAAAAGAAAGATAAGGGTATTTAAGTAATTTTGAAAAAGTGAGTGAAGGTGTTTGTCTTTATATAAGAGCATTTTAGTCGAATAACATATATTATCCTCTTTCTCATCTTTTTTTTCATTTAATTTAATATCGAAATTAAATAATAAGGGGACAATTTGCAATTTCAAAACGTGCAGGGGGAACTTGTATTTTTGCCTAATCTCAGGGGGTAAATTGTTAATATCAAATGGCCGAATATGAGGTTATTTTGATAAAATTGTGAAGTATTTTTTCTCTCCTCTCATTTTCCGTTTAACTTAACGCAGAATTCAAAAATCAGGAGATAATTTGTAATTTTAAATTTTATAAGGGATAATTTATATTTTTACTTAACCTCAATGGGTAAATTCGATAACCAATTTAAGGCAAATGTGATGGATCTCTCCTTACTTGGTATAATATCATACGGATTTATTATTTGTAAATTTTATTATTGTTTATCCTTATCTTTTTAAAAATTATCATGGATCATCATCTATTAGTTTGAACGTCAAATATTCATAATTAAATCTAAAATGAAGGGTTATAATGATAATTTTATTACACTTCTAAATAATAATATAAATATACATAAATTTTTATCCAATGAAAAACAAAACTCTATTTTTTTAATTCTTCATCGTCTCTACTTCAATTTCTTGCTTCCAATCACCAAGAACACTCATCAACGCCTTATGCCATGTCTCCTCCCCCATCTCCTACTTCCTTTCCCACTTCCACTTTGACCACTACTCCGGCCTTGCCCTTCCTGTTCCAAAGTCAAATGCCTCTTCTCGCTTAAAGGCTCCATGCTAAAGCTTTCTTCTTTACTGCTGTTACGCTCTTATCACCCTCCAACTTCCTCAACAACATCGATGAATCAATGGGCTTGAAGGAGACGCGTTGTAATAGACAAATTGCAACCATCGCCCTCACCGCCACCGTCGGAGTCCCAATCTCATCAATAACGACATTTGCCCCTTTTTTGTCATCCCTAACTTAGGGTGTGCGCTGGAGAGATTGATTCTGCCAGGAGAGTTTACATTCAAGGAGGAGGCATTGGTGGGAAGAACTTGAATGGGAGGATCAAGTAACTCAGGTAGCATTTCTTCCTTGTTTCAAATCTTGCAACATAGTTTGAGAAAATTTTATGGTGGGTTCTTATTTAATACTTTTTATCTGTTTGGTTTGTAGTTTTGATGTATGAATCTCCTATTGTGTGGTTCAATTATATTGTAATCTTTGCATTATTGTAAACTAATTGTATCTTACAACTTGGTATCAGTGATGGATTCTGGTGCATGTCTTGGTATCAATGGAGAGATTGATTCTGCCAGGAGAGTTTTTGATGTTATGGATGATTAGGATTTGGTTTCCTGGAGTACTTTGATTGACAGTATGCGAAATGCGGAGAGCTTGAGGTTGCTATGTGTTAGAACTGAAGATTTCTTGATCAAGAAAGGAAACTTCTTGATTCTATTTTATTCAATACATTCCGATACACACTGCAGAGCATATATATGCAGTGTATAACAACCTTAACTAACTGTTCAAGTGCAATTACAATATTGTCCTTAAGTTGCTGAATTACTTAACTACCCTTAACTAATGTTAACAGCCCCCCTCAAGTGTAGCTAGGACTTTGATGACAGTCCTAGCAAACTTGCTAAGTCTGATGATTTGTTTGATCCGGGACTTGAAAGACAGATGATAAACATTCTAATGAATCAGCATCAAGCTTTATTCAGAATCTGACATTGCCTGGAGTCACATCTTTCACTGTCAAAGTCTTCACATTCTCTGGTTGAAATGTTAAGCTTGTTTCTAAGAAATTCAAATCTGATTCCAGCAAGAGGTTTTGTTAAAATGTCAGCATTTTGAAGTTCTGTAGATATGTGTTGAACTTTTAGTTGACCAGCCAGCACCCTTTCTATAATGAAGTACACATCTATTTCAACATGCTTTGTTCTAGCATGGAATACCGGATTTGATGCCAATGATTCAGCTCCCTTGTTGTCACAAAACATTACTGGAACATCATTCAGCTTAACTCCAATTTCAGACAGCAAACTCTGCAACCAAATTAATTCTGCTGCAGCAAGGGACATGGCTCTATATTCTGATTCAGTGGATGATCTTGCAACAACCTTCTGCTTTTTGGAGCTCCAGAATATTAGATTGTTTCCAAGATAAACACAGCATCCTGATGTGGATTTTCTGTCATCCAAGGAACTTGCCCAGTCAGCATCACTGTAGGCTTCAAGAGTTACTGATTGCATTGGCTTGAAAGTTAAACCATAATGGGGTGTACCCTTTATGTATCTCAGCAACCTTTTGCAAGCTTGCCAATGTTTGATTGAAGGACACTGCAGAAATTGGCTCAGCTTATTCACTGCATAGGAGATGTCAGGCCTGGTCATTGACAAATATTGTAAAGCACCAATTGTGCTCCTGTATAGACTAGGTTGTTCAAACTCAGCACTATCTTTTAATGTCAGCTTGGAATTTGCTTCCATAGGTGATTGTATGGCTTTTGATTCCAGCATTTCAGCAGATCAATAGCATACTTTCTCTGTGTTAACAGCATACAATTTTTAGATCTTATTACTTCAAATCCAAGAAAATAATTGACAAAACCAAGTGTTTTCAGTGCAAATTTTTGGTTCAAGTCTGAAATGATCTTCTTAATATGATTGTTGTCACTTCCAGTAATCAGAACATCATCAACATACACTAACAGCAGCACTATTGTTTTGTTAGTCTTGAGAATGAATAAGCTGGAATCTGAAACTGATGGCTGAAACCCCCACTGAAGCAGTGCACTTTTGAGCTTGTCAAACCAAGCTTTAGGTGCCTGCTTCAATCCATATAGGGATTTGTGAAGGTGGCACACATATGTGGGCTGAGATTTGTCTGTAAATCCTTCAGGTTGTGTCATAAACAAAGTTTCTTGAAGATCACCATGTAGGAATGCATTGTTCACATCTATTTGCTGGATATCCCAATTGAATGTAATAGCTAAGGATAGGATAACTCTAATTGTTGATGGTTTAATGACTGGACTGAATGTTTCAAAGTAATCAATACCAGATGTTTGTTGAAAACCCTTGGCTACTAACCTGGCTTTATACCTCTGAATGGTGCCATCTGAGTTGTATTTGATTTTAAATATCCATTTGTGATCAAGCACATTCATATCCGGAGCTGGTGGAACTAGAGTCCATGTTTGATTGTTTTGCAAGGCTTGAAATTCAGCTTGCATTGTTGCATACCAATTTGGATCAGACAAAGCTTGTTGTACATTGACAGGTTCAAGAGAAGAGGAGATGGCAGAGGCTGCAGTATAGCCATAGGTTTTAGGTTTGAATGTACCAACCTTAGACCTTGTAAGCATAGGGTGAAAGTTTGAAGGAACAGAAGTAGACTGAGTTGGTAAGTTTGGATTTGTAGTGTTGGCTACTGTATTTGGATTAGCATTAGATGATGTAGGTGAGGAAGAGGTAGCAGGATTTTCTGTTACCTGATTGGAATGGCTAGATGATGTAGTAGGATTGTTTGTTGGCAGAGATGAGCAAGAACTTGCTGGTGGAGATGGAAGTATCCATGGTCCAGTGACTATTTCAGAGGATGTATTTGATAAAGAGGAGTGAAGAAATGTGCCTGTTTTGAATGGGAATTCATTTTCATTGAATGAGACACTTTGTGCTATGTAAATTCTGCCAGTAGAGTGCAGACAAAGATACCCTTTGTGTGAGGAACTATAACCAACAAATACACAGGTTGATGTATGGAAGGAGAATTTGTGAGATTGATATGGCCTGAGGTTAGGATAGCAGGCACAGCCAAATACCTTGAACCTTTTATAATCCGGATCAGTATGAAATAACACAAAGAATGGGGACAGAAACTTCACTGATGAGGATGGCAATCTATTGATGAGATAGACTGCTGTATGGAATGCAAACCACCAGAAAGTTAGAGGCAGAGATGCTTGTGACAGCAGTGTGAGGCCAGTATTGACTATTTGCCTATGTTTTCTTTCCACAACCCCATTTTGTTGGTAAGTATAAGGGCATGGATGCCTAAAAGTAATGCCTAGTTCTTTGAGATAGGATACAAGTGATCTATATTCACCACCCCAATCAGCCTGCAAACACTTCAACTTAGTACTGAATTGTCTTTCAACAAGTGCTAGAAACTGCTTGAAGACATTGATTACTTCAGTTTTGGATTTAAGAGGAAACAGCCATGTATATCTACTGAAATCATCCACAAAACTCACATAATATGAATATCCTTCAACTGATTTTATTGGAGATGGACCCCATAGATCCGTGTATACAATATCAAGAGGTGAAGATGTTCTAGAATCAGAACGAGGATAGGAGTCATGACATTGCTTGCCAATTTTACATGATTCACAGAAACTATCATTGTTGTCTATAGGCTTGAACAAATGAGTAGTTGCAGACAGCTTTTGCATGATTTGAATGTGTGGATGACCCAATCTTCTATGCCACAGAGTTTGATCTCTGACAGCAGAGAAAGCAAAAGGACCTGAACTTACAGAATGTGCTAATGAGGAGAACAGTGATATGTGAGCTGGACCTTTATTCACAGAGGCATGATAGGCAGCTTTATTTGTATCTGTTGCTATCTGATACATTCCATTACTCAGGCATCCTTCCAGCAAAGTCTTGCTGGTAGTTTTGTCCTTGATCAAACAGCCATGATTATGAAACTCAACAATTATATTGTTATCTTTAAGAAGTTGAGAAACACTAAGTAAGCTTTTAGTAATCTGTGGCACAAATAAAATCTTTTCAAGTTTAAAGCATGCTGACTGATTTGTAGATTGTAAATAACCACAGCCTATATAAGTGATGGGGAGAGAAGTACCATTACCAACTTATACTGTCTCTGGACCTGTGTACTTGCCTGCCATTGTGAGTTTTCTCATGTCTGAGGTTATGTGGTCTGTTGCACCTGTGTCAAGATACCAAGCAGGATCTTGCACCATTGATGGTGAAGCAGCAGAAGCTTGGTTTGATTTCGAGACAACTTGCTGTGATGACTGATTCACATTGAGTGCTTGAGCAGATTGAGATGCTGGAGGTCCTTGATAGTTTATATCAAACCTATGATAGCACTTGATCACTGTGTGTCCTATTTTCCCACACAATTGGCACACTGGTTTGAATCCATTTAGTGATTTTGACCTCTACCAGTAAATTTGTTTCTTCCTCTTCCCCGAAATCCCTGATTGGAATTTTGTCTAGCTCCATTGAAGTTCTGAAAATGCTGACCAGTGAACTGATTGGATCCACCAAACTGATATGGTCTAGCAGCTACATTAGCACTATGATCTAGGCTAATACTTTGAGTTGAGTTAAATTTTTCCAGCCTCATTTCATAGCTTTGAAGCAGAAACTGAGCTTCTTCTAGTGATATTATTCCAGCTCTTGAGGTGAGGTTAACTACTATGGCATCATATTCTGGTCCAAGACCATCAAGAATATGAAACAACAGATCCAGATCCGAAACATTGTGTCCAATGGCCAGTAAAGTGTTAACAATATCTTTCATTTTCAGTATGTAATCAGCTATAGTTAGGGATCCCTTTCTAGTGTTCTGAAGCTGATGTTTCAAGTGCATGGATCTAGCTTTAGATTCTGTGTAAAATAATTGTTCAAGAACATTCCAGATTTCCATTGCAGTTGTACATCTAACTACATTTCCATACATTGATTCAGAAATAGATGATAATAACCAGCTCAGGATAAACTGATCAACTCTTTTCCAGTTAAAAAACTCAGGATTGAGTTGTGTTGATACCTCATCTGAATTCTGAGCCGACTGGATGGAGATCACTTTTGCTGGACAAGGTTTCTCTCCTGTGACATATCCTTCGAGATCAAAGGCCTTGAGTGTAGCAAGAATCTGAGTGCGCCAGAATCCATAGTTTGCTCTCTGAAGCTTGATCGATGAATTAGGAAGAACTGTCGGCAGAGGTGCAGTGTGAGTTGAATGATTCATGGTTGTTGTAGTGTCAAGAAAAATTCCAGTGTTTGGTTGAAGATTTCCGAGAAAATCTGTATGAACTTCTCCCATTAGATCTCCTGCTCTGATACCATGTTAGAACTGAAGATTTCTTGATCAAGAAAGGAAACTTCTTGATTCTATTTTATTCAATACATTCCGATACACACTACAGAGCATATATATGCAGTGTATAACAATCTTAACTAACTATTCAAGTGCAATTACAATATTGTCCTTAAGTTACTAAATTACTTAACTACCCTTAACTAATGTTAACACTATGAAGTTGTTGATGAAAGGCCTGAGAGGGATTTGTTTTCTTGGACTAGTTTGGTTGAGGCTTTTAGCAATTGTTTAGTTTGTAGTCATTGCAAAATGGTCATTTCATAACGACTTATAATTTTAATTCCTGCACATGTTTTATATTAACTTCCGTTAGGGATATTTCGGTAGTTGCATTCAAGTTGGACGGAAGAGTGACTTGACTTAATGGATAAACTAACGAAGTGATAGTCTAGGATGATTTTTTAAAAGATAGAGATAGTTAGTAATAAATTTTTTAAATAGTGAATCTGTACGATATTAAATTTAAAGTTAGAGGAGTTCCATGATATTTGCTCTTAAATTTTTTTTTACATTTTATATCATTTTTGTTTCACCCTTGAAAAAGACTAAATTACCCTATACAATTTACTGGTCAAACGAAGACTGGAATCTAGAGGTCGCATGTTGCTACTCCAAAAGTGGGGGGCAAAGCTTCCTTCGACCAAAAACTAGGGGTACCTATAATGTCCCAATAATATTTAATTTTAATGTATAAATAATAAAGTAATATAAAAATGTATTTTAATAGATAGAACATTAAAATTATTAAAATTAGATTAAATAAATCAAAACCTAGCCATCGCCTTTTGCTTCTCTAATCCCATCTTCTTCTCTCTTTCTTCCATTCCCTTCATCTTCTGTTGGTTTCTTCTCTTCTGGCTATTCATTGAGATCTAACTCTTCATCCATCTCTCAACTTCAAATTCTCCATTCATGATTTTTTTTGAGATCCATATTTGATTGGGCGTTTTAGGGCTTGCATAAAAAAGAAAGATTCCTTAGAAGAACAATAGGATTCAGGTCAACTACCCCATTTTTTTTTTTAATTTCAAATTGATGGTAGTAGTCTGGTAGACAGTTGGCGGTGGAATGTGGTAATTATAATTGTTAGAAAAAGAATTAATTTGTTTTCAATTAAAATTAGAAAGAAAATCAACTTAAGGCACTTTCGGGATTGCTGTTGCCGTAAAAAAAAACGCTTTTTTCTATGACAATAACAGCCCAAGGTGTTTAGGATTGCTTTTCCATTTGTTTCAAAAAGAAACTACTAAAAGAAAAAAAAACCATATTTATAAAGGACCTTATAAGTAGGGAACACCTGTTTCTACTTTTGATTTAGGAAATGTCTATAATATCCTTATTAGAAAAATAGATTATAAATTCTTTCATTTTTTAAAAATATATAATTAATGATTAAATATTTTATTCATAAATTTTTATTTTATTTATTAAATTTATTTTATTAAATTTAAAAAATCACAAAAATAAACAAATTTAAAACTGTCACTAAAGGAGTCATCGAACTTCCACAAGAGGCAGTCGTTGACAACCATTCCCAAGGCTTGTCGGAAGATACCACTAGCACCACTATGATCCTCGGTGTGCGATCTAACCATCCACGATGGTTATAACTGCAAAATACGTGGCGTTTTGCTTCAGAAGATGATAGAAGTTCAATCAAAAAGTTTTGCCATATTTTGCCATAAAACAGTATACCTTTACCGTTACAACCATCATGGATGGATAGATCGCACACCAACGATTACGGTGGTGTAGCGGTATCGCCGAATGCACCTCTAGAATGATTGCTGGCGACTGTCCGGTGACTCATACTATGTTAGTTTTAAATTTTTTTATCTTTTTCAAATTTCATAAAATAAATTTAATAAATATAATATTTTATATACTTTTATTAATTGTAATAGACATTGAATATATTATAAAATTTTATGTTATAAATAAATGTCTATTTTCATAATAAATGGTAAATTTAAATGAATTTGAGTTTAGTATTCAATTAAATTAAATTTAAACATGTAGGTTATACATCTATATGTTTTACACAAATTAAAAATTAATTATACATTTTATTTAATTTTATATAAATATTTTATATAAAAAATAATTTATATAAAATTTGTTTAAAATATTTAAATATTATAAATGAAGGCTATATATGCCTATTTTGGTCATTTGTGTGTAATAAAAGCCACAATAACAGTAATTCCAAAATCTCTATTCTACTTTTGAAAACTAAAATAATTTGTAAAAGATAGTTTATCAAACACTCTTTTTTATATTTTTTAAATGATTTTTTCTATGATAAAGTAAAAGCTGTTTATTTATATTGTAACTGTAATCCAAAAATGACCATTAATTAGGTGGTTTGGGGTGATGCGGCATGGTTACAAAATAAAAAATGTTTGATTTATGGTCCATGGTGGTGGTAAAGTAAGCGGAGGTGTAGTATTTTCTGGTGCAGAACTGGCTGTTGGTTTTCTAAGTTTTATGGGTTCACACCCTCCAGAGAAGTCATATTATTGTTGAGCAATTTTTCAAATTTATTATCTAATTGTAATATATTATGCTTATTAAGCAATTATAACCAAGTGTTATTTATTATTCTTTCTTAATTGTCATGTAGATTATTATATTATTGTTGGATAAGACAAAGGGGTGTATATGTCTTTGTACAATACATTCCATCTCATTCAATAGATTTTCAAACGGCAGCTCTCAACCGGCTCAAACTAATTTCTCACACAAAATAGTGGGCGTCTGGTGCTTCACGTAAGTTTGTCCGAATGTCAAAGGTTGACTTTTAGTCTTCTGAGAATCAAATGAGGTCACAGGACATTGACAAACTAAATCTGTCTTTTTTTCATTGTTTTTGTCTCAACTTTCCTCAATGGCCTCATCATCTTCATCTTCTACTTCCGTCACCCTGCAATCCAAATACGATGTTTTCCTCAGCTTCAGAGGAGAGGACACCCGTTACAACTTTGTCAGCCATCTCTACTCTGCTTTGTGTCAAAAGCAGAGTGCAGCCTTCATTGATGACGATGGAGTCAAGAGAGAAGATGAACTTTCACCTGCGCTTTTCAAAGCAATTCAAGAATCAAAGATTTCTGTAGTCGTCTTCTCGAAAGATTACGTTTCTTCTATATGGTGCCTGGAAGAACTTGAAAAGATTCTTCAGTGCAAGAAATTGAATGGCCACATGGTTATACCGGTTTTCTACCACGTTAGGCCGTCTGATGTACGAAAACAGAGTGGAAGTTTTGAGGCTGCTTTTTCCAAGCATGAAGAGCGTTTCAAGGAGACGCCGAGAAGAGTGCAGAGGTGGCGAGCGGCTTTTGACTGAAACAGCTGATCTCTCTGGATGGGATTCGATGGTGACTAGGTAATCAAAAGGGATGTTTTTATTGATTCCAATAGCTTGAATGTGGTTCCAGTACTTGTTTCTATGTTATGCTTTTGCTTCTGTTTGTGATGATTAATTTTAGCTTAATTGGAACTTTTGTTCTTCATATTTCTTAGGTCTGAATCCAAACTTGTTGGTGAAAGTGTTCAAGAAATTTTACAGAAATTGAATGACATAGTGCCCTTGAGTGATTATTGCGAAGGCCTGGTTGAAATAGATTCTCGTGTTGAGCGAATTGAATCATTGCTATTAGAGTCTAAAGTTGTAGGAATTGGGGCATGCATGTTATAGGTAAAACACTTTTCAGACGAATTTCTAGACGTTTTGATGCCTGCTGCTTTGTTCAAAATGTTAGGGAAGAATTAGAGATATCTGGTGGCCAATTAGTTCATTTACAACAGAAAATTATTGCTAGAATATTTGGAGAAGGGAATCCTGCCATTGACATTCCCGATATTGTACCTTAATTCATCAAGGATAGGCTTCAACGCAAAAAATTTCTAATTGTTCTTGATGATGTGAATAATTCTAAACAATTGAAACTTTTAATTGGAGGGCTTGAAACTTTCGGTGCAGAAAGTATAATCATTATAAGTACTAGGGATAAACAAGTGCTTCCTAGTTACGGAGCGGATAACGTATATTAGGTTGAAGGATTCAACTATAGTAAAGCTCTTTTGTTATTTTGTAAATGTGCCTTTAAACAAAACTATTCCCCAAACATCTCCAACAACTCTCAAAATATGATCCTAGCATATGCTAAAGGGAAGCCATTAGCCCTTGAAGTGCTAGGTTCTTCCCTTTGTGGGAAAAGCAAAGAAGAGTGGGAAAGTGTCATTCATAACTTAGAAATGACTGTTGACACTCAAATTCTTGATTTGTTGAAAATTAGTTTTGATGGATTAAACGAGACAGAGAAGAATATATTTCTTGACATTAAATGCTTCTTTAAAGGGGAGAGCAAAGACAATTTAGTGAACATACTAACGGATTGTTATAAATCTATGCTATATTTTTTAAGTGTCCTTGTCGATAAATCACTTATAACAATTGCGAACAATAAGCTGCAAATGCATAATTTATTACAAGATAGGGTCAAAGAATTTTTTGCCAAGCCGAGAAAGAGCCAGGCAAGCGGAGTAGGTTGTGGCATCACGAGGATATTTACCATGCACTACAAGATAATAAGGTAAGAGTGTAGTTAATTTGACTTTGATTGTCATCATATCAAACATCAAAAAAATTATTAACCATACAAATGTTATTTTAGTTCCTATAAACTCTATGAAGTTATTTTGACTTTTATTTTATGCTGGGTTTTCTAGGGTACTGAAGCAGTTGAAGGCATATTTCTAGATATATCTAAAAGCAAGGAATTACATTTAAGTTCTAGGGCCTTTGTGAATGTGGTCCATCTTAGACTACTAAAATTCTGTAAGTCGGGTCAGTATTATGGAGACTATGTGAATAATTTGACAGTGCACCTTCCTCGAGGCCTAAAATATCTTCCAAAGGCCTAAAATATCTTCCAAATGAGTTGAGATATTTCCATTGGGATGGATATCCTCTGAAAACATTGCCAGTAAAATTTAGTCCAGAGAAGCTTGTTAAACTTGAATTGCCTCGTAGCAATATTAAGTGACTTTGGAAAGAAACTAAGGTATAATTTGTTATACATATATTCATTCGATGAATACAAATTGTGTAATTCATGGTCATTGATTTACTCTGATAAATTTTCTTTTGTTGCAGCATGCCTTCAATTTAAAATCAATTAATCTTTTTCACTTTGAGCATCTCATTGAGTTACCAAACCTCCCTGATGCTATAAAGCTTGAAGATAAAGACCTTGAGGGTTGCAAAAGGTTGCTTGACGTTCCCTCATCTATCCAGCAAGTCACTAACCTCTGTCTCTTAAATTTGACGGGTTGTGAAAGTCTTCAGAGCATTTCAAGGAACATTCATTTTTACATCTCCTATCTCCATTTATCTCTCGAATTGTAGTAATCTCAAAGAGTTTCCAGAGTTTACAGGAAATGTTAAAGAATTATATTTAGTCAGGAATGCAACAGAAGAAGTTCCCACATCAATAGCAAGTCTAACTGAGTTGGTCAAGTTAGATCTCGATTTAGGCACAAGGCTGAAGAGATTTTCACCTAGTATTTGCAAATTGAAATCTCTTTCTTGGCTTAGACTCTCAAATTGTTCAAAACTTGAGAAATCCCTGGAAATCTTGGAAGAAATGGAGCACTTAAAGGAACTTAATTTATGTAGAGCAGCAATTAAAGAGCTGTCATCTTCTATTGAACATCTCATTGCGCTTAAAGCTTTGCTATTGGAGGGCTGTAAAAGTCTTAAGACCATCCCAAGTAGCATTGGAAATTTATTATGTTTGGAAGTTATAAATGCAAGAAGTGCTGCCATAAGTCAACTACCATCCTTTTCCATGCTCTGCGAGGTAATTTATGAATTATATTTAAGTTCTTGCTATTTAATGTATTTCCCTGAGATAGTCTGTTGTTTATCTTCATTGAGAAGATTAAATCCAAGTGGAAACAATTTTGAGTCTTCCTACAAGTATCAAGCAACTTTCTAAGTTGTGATTCCTTTTCTTAAGCAGCTGCAATATGCTTCAATCAATACCAGAGCTTCCAGTGCGACTAGAAACTTTATATGCTGAGAATTGCAGTAGACTCCAATCATTAGCAGAGCCTCCATCTAATGTAGAACAATTAAATGAATATGAAATTTCTGAAGATGAATTATATGAAGGTCCACTTGAATACATATATTTCAATTTTACAAATTGTGTGAAATTGAATCAGAACATTTCATGGCAAAGAGTTCAACAGATGGCAACAGCATTGCGACTTTATTATGAAAAGGTTAGTCTCTCTTTCTCTCTTCCTCTCAATTTCATGTATTCTCTGTCATCTCTCATTATATATCGTGAATTTAATATTGCAGGTGTTTAGTGAGATGCCTAAATTTAGCTATATTTTACCTGGGAGTGAAATTCCTAAATGGTTCAACTATCAAAGCTTACGGTCTTCGATAAGAGTTGAGCTATCTTAGCATTGGTGCAATAGAAGGCTTATCAGATTTGCTGTATCTGTTAAATTTGAGGAGGGTTATCATCAAAGAATTCATGCCTTTTGTGAATACTCTTATAAATATCGTAAGGATTTCTTTTTAATTTTCACCAGAAATGAATATTTAATTGAGTCGGATCACATAGTAATATGTTTTATTCCTTGTACGGGCTTGAAGCTACTTGACATTCACTATTACTGTGACAATTAATTTAATTATGATGTTTGGCCATAATAAAAACCCAAATTTATGTGAGTTGAAAGGTTGTGGGGTCTGTCCAATATATGAAGAGCCTAACAGACCTAACGAGGGATTTGCTTCCACGGATGAAGATTTAGTGGAGCTAATGTTCGAATATTACTCTAGAAGAAGGTTTCAAAACCACTGGAAGTTGAGTTGGCAGATCAAACGAGGAAGTGGAACCACATCCTAAAAGAAATTGTGGAAAGCAAATCATCTCTCCTTAATTGCAACTCTTCCATCAAGGGTGACTTATTTCCCTTCTTTTGTTGGACTTTTGCAGTAAGCTTATTTTGGTTAGAGCTTCTTGTGGTTTCTCTGTTGATTTATTCATCTTAACTTTCAATTTTATAGTCTATTTTGAATTATATATTAGAATTAATAATTTTAAATATTACATTTAGTATAGTACTATTACTTAGTTCTTGATTAGTTTTAAATATAATTTAGTTTACCTTCATTACTCTAGTTTAGCTTAATATTTGAATTATTGTTAAAAATAAGGTTATTGTTTGATTTGTCATTTATGTGTTTTGTAATGTACTTAGGTATCTGGACCAGTAAGATTTAGATTGCTTAGGATGATGATTTTTATTCCCTTTTTTATTATTTAAACTTTGTGTTTTTGAGAAGAAACAGAGTGCGGTACAACTGCATTACATAAACTGTATCCATGTTATGCATCTTTCTGTTAATTTGAAAACGTTGAACTATTTCCAAGTTTTCTCAAATATTTTACTTTTTGCATGTTAACGGCGATAATTGTAAAATGTTTTGTCTTTTACAATTGAAAAATACTTGGCATTACAGGCCTATCATCTTTTTTGAAGGGTTTGAATGCTATGAGTTGGTTAGGTAATTTGATTATCTATTTATTTATTTATTTTTGGAAATTAATGATTTCATGTTTGTGAAATGGCTAGACAGATACGCTTGACAAGGTGTATTGCTTAGTGAGCATTTGTAATATTGGATTTTTATGATGAAAATATAGTGAACGACATTATGTACTTTAACTGGGTCATGAAAATTGAACTATATTGAAATATATTTCTGTTGGGCATTTTACTACCAACTTTTGAAAATTGAAGTACTGAAACTAGTTTGGCTTGTATTTCTTTTGCTAGTTTTGGTGGAATCTGTATGATGCCAATGGTTCAACATGACCTTAAGCTAAATTGGTTTATGTTTCATCAATTGTATCTACAAATATTCATTCACTGCTCATTCTGTGTCATTTTAATTATCTATGCAGAATGGCAAGACTCACATATGGAAGTTAGATATACAGATGAAGATTATCTTGTGTTTTTGATGCTGCTCTTTTAATTGCTTTCAGAGAGTCCCCATACAAAAGAACTACCTATTGGTAGTCACCTTTGGTAGCATTTATGCTCATCCAAAATTCAATTTTCCATCGCTCATGGGGGAAATTTCTCTTCTCAGCTTTAGGTATGGAAAGTTTCTTCCTTGGATGCAAAATGTATAATTAGTTCTTAGCTTAGGATTTTTTAAAATATATATATTTTTAAATTATTGTCTGCAAACAAAAAGAATGGCATAAGGTGTTCTAAGCATTTGGAACTGATCAAAATTTATCATGATACAGATTTATTGGTGGGCTTGTTTATTCATTCCATTTGAAGCTAAGGAAAAGTGATAGGACTTACTCTTGCTCACAGATTAGACAGACGCACTCACACACCAGGGAATAGAGAAGAAAAACAAGCAGTGGAAGTTAGAATAGAAAGAAGTGTAAAAAAGATTAGAGTATTGAATTAAGAGTGTAGCAGGCTATTCGAGAGGCCTGCAAGCTCTTCCAAGAGGCAAAACAATCTCACCCAAAATAACAGAATTTCTCCCCTCGCTGGTCCCTTTTCTCCCTCTTATACCAGCCTAGAATCTATTTTTCCTAAAAACATGGGTAACTAACTCCCCAGCCTCCTCCGCAGCACACACACCCGAATAAAAAGTAAATATAAAGTAAATAGGACTAATACCCTTACTAATGCCTCAAATAACAACCCTGCCCCTTACTTCTTATTACGCCTAGTATATGTGAATCTAATGGGAGGCCTATCATTACCCTCTGCCCAAGCGTGCACCTTGTCCTCAAGGTGGAAAACGGAAAATTCAGTGTTAATCAGATCGAACTGCTCCCAAGTGGCTTCAAAATCTGGCAAATCCTTCCACTGAATCAGCACCTCTGTAAGAAGCCCTGAAGGGCCTTGTTTCTGTTTGACATTGAGGACGTTGGCAGGTTCTAGAATCAATTCCATGGAAGAATTGAGTTGAGGAGGTATGACAGGGTATATAGGGTTTGTGGGACGGATTGCCAGTTTCAATTGGGAAACATGAAAGACAGGATGAATCAGAGAGCTAGCTGGTAATCTTAGTATGTAAGCAACCTGGCCAATTTTGGCATCCACCGGAAAAAGGGCTATAGTAGCGGGGACTTAGTTTTTCATTTCGATGTTGAGCCAAGGACCGTTGCTTATACGGTTGTAGTTTGAGATACACCAAATCACCTACTTGAAATTGAAGTTCCCTTCGTTTACCATCTGCTATACTTTTCATTTTGGCTTGTGCTGCGCTCAAATTCTGTTTCAACTCCTCTAGTATGGCATCTCGTTCCTCACGGAGAAGTTCAACAGTGGAGACAGCAGTAGAATCATGCCCATAGTGAATCAGGGGAGGAGGGTCACGACTATATAAGATTTTAAAGGGTGTAGATTTGGCCGAGGAGTGAAAGGACATGTTATACCAGTATTCTGCGCAAGGGAGCTATTTCACCCATTGTTTTGGCTTGCCTGCTACAAAGCAACGGAGGTAAGTTTCAAGATAGCAATTCACAACTTGGGATTAACCATCGGATTGAGGATGGTAAGCAGTGCTTTGTTTGAGAGTGGTGCCCTGTAGTTTGAACAATTCAGTCCAAAATAAGCTGAGAAAAATCCGATCTCTGTCCGTGACAATGGACCGAGGAATACCATGTAAGCGCACTAATTCCTTAAGGAATACCGCAGCCACGGTTGGGGTAGTAAAAGGAATGCTTAAGAGCTATAAAATGACCAAATTTACTCAACTGGTTAACAACCACCAGGATAGTATCAAATCCTTCAGACATCGGTAATCCCTCAATGAAGTCCATAGTGAGATCCTTCCAAACTTGTGTAGGTAGTGGTAAGGGTTGCAGGAGGCCTGCTAGAGACAGAGCTAGATATCTGTTTTGTTGGCACACTGGGCAAGATTCCACATACCGCTTGATAGTTTTCTTCATTCCCAACCAATAGAACTCTTTGGTGATTCACTGAGTTGTTTTAAGCAAACCAGAATGGTCGCCTATGGGATTGTCATGAAATTCCTTGAGAAGCTTGGGAATTAGAGTAGAGTGCTGACTTTGTACAATTTGCCCATTATAAAATAATCTGTCCTGGACCACTGTAAAGCCTTCTTTAACAGCCCCGATGTCTCCCTGGAATATGGTGATTTTCTCTTCTAACTCATCTATTCTTCCTTCCCCTTTCTTAGCCATTTCAGCATTTCAACCGCTCTGATACCAATTTTGATAGGACTTCCTCTTGCTCACAGATTAGACAAATGCACTCACACACCAGGGAATAGAGAAGAAAAACAAGCAGTGGAAGTTAGAATAGAAAGAAGTGTAAAAAAGATTAGTGTATTGAATTAAGAATGTAGCAGGCTATTCGAGAGGCCTGTAAACTCTCCCAAGAGACAAAACAATCTCACCCAAAATAACAGAATTTCTTCCCTCACTGGTCCCTTTTCTCCCTCTTATCCCAGCTTAGAATCTATTTTTCCTAAAAACTGGGGAACTAACTCCCCAGCCTCCTCCGCAGCACACACACCCGAATAAAAAGTAAATATAAAGTAAATAGGACTAATACCCTTACTAATGCCTCAAATAACAACCCTGCCCCTTACTTCTTATTACGCCTAGTATATGTGAATCTAATGGGAGGCCTATCAAAAAGGTGCCTGAGGATCTATGTACATATTCCGTAACAGTATGGCTTTTCAATCCATTTACCTTCTCCATTGGAATCTGGGAACTATGGGCCCATTGTTTTGTTGTGATCTTCGCAATCATTATTTTTCTCATAATGATACATTTCTACTTCCCTTTTTTAACTTCGTGAAGTAGAGAAGAGTTGCATGCTTTCTTCTAAGTTATTGTTCATCTGCTTGCGAGAACAGTACGTTTGCATGATATGGGACATCATGTAAATATTTTCCATGAGAGGAAAAATATTGGCTTCTAATGTGATACCCCTGCTTAACAATTTATGCATCCCTTCTTTTTGGATACTGGCTGCATTTATGTATAATTGAATTATAGATGTGACATATCAACTGCTTAGTAGTTATGCTGAAATTGTCAAACTGAAAGTACCACTAGTATTAACTACAATTCAGGCAGTGATTTGTTCTTAATTTTTTGCTGAACACTGATCAAATCACACATTATGGTCTTTTGCTTTGAGCTTTTTAAGTGAGTTCTTAGTTTATATTAACTTATGATCTAGCACACATAAATTCAAATATTGCTTTGAATGGTTCAAATGGACACTAGTGATCTTTAGGAGAATGCCGTGTTTATGGCAAAGGCTCAAAAGTCGTGAATAGGGTAGGATGTGCTTGTGAACGTTCAAAGTGACAAATTTTTTTACCAGATTTTGCTTCAATTAGATAGCCAACTTGATTTTAGATTTGACTATGCTTATTAATCTGTGAATTCAGTAGAGCATCTAGTGGAAAAGTTTTCTTTGGCTTATTTGCTTTCTGAATTCAAATGTTTAATGTTAATTCTTTTAATTTTAATTTTATTTTTATTTTTTTGAAGAAATTTTTTGGATTGTCCCCATGAAGACCTTCATTCTTATATGATTATTAGATCCCATTTTTCGCATTGAATGAATGATTGGTGCCTTGCTGCTTCTGGTCACAGGTAATGTGTGACAAGCTGTAGTTTGGTATGGACTTGTCCATTTCAATTTATCCTATCAGTTATGCACTTCCTATTATCCTGGTTCTTGATAAACCTGTCTTCCAATCTGGTCATATAGTGATGGACAATCACGGCTTATGGACAGCTTTCAAAATTTTTTCAAAAGAACAAATAATCTTTGGGCTGGTATCAGGGGCTGTTTTCCTCTTTTGTACTGGGCTTTTCTTCTGTTCGTACAGATACGAGTTCTTACATACCATCTTATTCGTACAGATCCAAGACGGATCTTTTCTATTTATTTCTGTCATGTATATCTCCATTAGAGACGAGTTCTCAGTGGTGGAAAACCTCATCTCTTTTCTGCCTCAATTTATGGTACAGCTGGTTCTTGGTGTCTACTTTGCTCAAGATCTCCCATTTTGCTTCTTCATGCAAAAAGTGGTTTTGTAGCCTTCAATAAGGTTTGTTAATCAGTAAATACACTTCTAGGAAATCTTCTACTTGTTAAAATCAGTGATGTTTGCCTTGAAAGATTTTATGACCACTCCGTCGTTGCTGTTCAGCAACCACCATATATGTAATGGTCTTTACCTATTGGAAGCATGCTTTTTCTCTATATTTGAAGGACATTCTTATAATCCTGTCTCTCTGGTTTTCAATAGGTTCTGGATTTATTTGTTTTACAGGTTATCACGGCCCACTACTTTGTTGGGTTCTTTTGCTTGTTGCCCTTCTTCATGTTTCCGTGGAGCAATATGAAGCTTAAGTGGGAAGACTTAAGATCCATTCCCCTCTGGATGGGGGCTCAACCCATTGGTTGCTGTGGGGTTATTTGCTTGAATATAAGGGCAAGAACAACCTCTTGCAGCTCTTGCTTGCAAAGCATTTCTTGCTGCTAACACACTTGTCCTCATCATGATTATTTGTCAGCACAGATATTCTCTGGTCTCCGAACAGCTAGAACTGCAGCTTTGAAGAATGCGGAACTTGATTAATGAAGTGAGTTCTCTTATTCCAATATTTTGGCTGGACTACTTGAACTTTGACACTTAATCTTCACCCATAGTATAAAAGAAATGCTCATTAATTTGTTTTCTTAATGATCCTTTAAATTAAATAAAGAAATGATAAAATCAATGACATATGTATAAGAAATATTTCACATTATATGTGTCATAGTAATGTATACCCCAAAATTATATACTAAATCATGTATTTCAAATGATGCGGTAATAATTTAAAATCATAAATCATTTATTCTATCATCACACTGTTCACTTAGTGATGACTAATGAAGCCTCGTGATGTGAATTTTGTGATGAAATTTGGGATTTGTTGCATCATTACATTTATTATAACGAAGTCAAAGCTCATAGCAATTAAGAGAATACAAGGATTTAAATTTTATTGTAGTGTTGTACAATTCAATGGCGAACTAAAAAATTTTGGAGAACAGGGTATTGAGATCTCATCAAGGCATTAGGAGAACTTGACTTTAAAAAGGCAACAGTTAGCTAGAGCAATGTCAGCAACAATCTGTCATAAGGGTGACTGCTTCAATTTTTAGCTTCTTTATAGGACATGTATAGTGTTGTTATGAAAACAGAGCCTCTCTTGTTTAACTAATAAAAACATCTTTCCTTTTAGGGCACTCTATTTTCAAATCAATACCTGTGCATGTCCTACAAAGAAGTTGGAGACTGATGTAGTCGCCTTAGGGGACTATTGCTAGTACTACTCCAATTAGCTATCATGGTAGCTAAACTGTGTCTTTGTTTAAACAAATGGTATAAACAACTTCTACCACGTCTAGACAAACGCTTAATTTTTAAATTTCTGGTAGGTGTTAACAGAAATAGAAGCGTAAGAGAGAACGAGAGTTTTGGTTCACCTAGGAAATATAGATGGAAGACTTTATTTTATCTCTAAACATAATTTATTGAGCATTATAATATTTAATGTCTCTCAATATCTTAAAAGAGCACATAAAAATGTCTCACTGCATTTGTTGTCTAGCATAGTATTGCGTGGGACAGAACTAAATGGTTATTTTATACTTGTCCCATGTTTAGGATGACATTTTTGTATAGGCAAAAGGTGTTCACAGGTCGGGTCGGGGTGAGTACTCAAACCCATCCGACCATAAGTCGGGTGATACATTTTTGGGCAATCACTGATGGCGGCGAACCCCACTCACCCAAAAAAAAAAAAAAAAAAATTTGCCAAAGCATCAGTATCCACCCTAGTTTTTCAAAAATCATAACAAAACATCCGGTTATTAATAATTTTTTTATTAAAATAAATTGATAATTTTATAATACTATTTGTACCCTTATTTCTCAAGTAAAATATCATATTTATCTTTTTATCTTTTAAAATTTAGTGTGTTAGAATTCAAATCTAGTTCCTATATCATACAAAATATGAACTCTACCACTAAATTAAAGGGATAACTTGATTTTAAGTTAATAAAAAATTGTTTAACCTATTGGAATAATTATTTCTTTTTTTCTTTTTTTTAAGAAAATTAAATAGGAAATAGAAACCTAATCAAAATAAAAAATATATATTTGATAAAGATTTTATTTTTTATATTTTTTTTGATTTTGATATAGATTTTATTTTTTATTTTGATGTATATTTTATTTTTCTCAGTTTGATATAGATTTTATTTTGTTATTTAGATTAGGTTTCTATTTGATTTTTTTTAATAAAATAGAAAAGAAAGAAATAATTTTGGTTGAAATTGTGGCTTTGGAATTTGAGTTTGATTACAATTTAGGTGTTATTAGAATTAAGTTTATTTGTGGTAGGTTGTTTTGGTGAATGAGTCATTATTTTATTCAAATAGGTTAAATATATTTTGTTATTCATATAAAGTCAAATTATTCATTTTGTTTAGTAGTAAAGCTCATACTTTGTAAATTATATGTATCATGTTCAAATTTTAACACTTTTAAAATTTTTCAAAATTATAAAAGAAAATAAGATAAATATGACATTTTATTTGAGAAATAAAAGTATAAATATTATTATAATATTATCAAAATTTTAAAAAAAATTATTAATAATTGAAGAAAAATGAGTAAGAATTGATGTTTGGGCAAATAACGGGGGCCAGTGATTGCCCTACATTTTTCAATCTCACATCATCTCATCCACTTGCGTAACGGATGAAAACGGAGCTTAATCGGTTCGCACGGGTTCAGGCGTGCGAAAATCGGGTTTAATCAGTAAAGGCAACAACGAGTTTTGTTGAGATTAAGCGTTGACCAATTTCAAAAGCACTACACAAAACGCGCTCATGCTCGACTTCGCATATCAACAAAAGAAAACAAATGCAATTGAAGCAAAAACAAAACATTGTTTTGACTTTCTTTCTTTTTATCTTCATCTTTCGGCGCATATCAACTTCGCATTTACTTGGCTTCACCCCCCAAACAAAGCAATTATTCTCTCTTCTCTAATCTTTGACAAACAACCAAAAAAGACGTGAACCTTGAAGCATTAAATACCTTGACTAGAATAAAATAAAAAGTGTGAGTGAAGAGTGAGCGAATAGTGAAGCTTGATCTGTTTTAGGGAGTGACAGCTAGTGATCTATGGTGAATCAGAACCTAAGAGTTGATGGCTGCAGTATATGAACACAGCTAATCGATGGTCAGGCGGAGAGGCGGTTGATCTATTTCTTGATGTGAGTGAAGGCTGTGAAGCTCGAGAGTTAGAGTTGGTGGGGTAGAACAATGAGTGTTGGATGGTTGTCGTTTGAAATTTGGAAAGAGAGACTAGGGTTTTCATTTTCGGCAAAGATTTAGATTTAGGGATTTTATAAATTATAAATTTAAGTTTTAGGGCAACATTGGCTGGGTGTATAGCATGCATTTGTATTTTATGTTTTTCAATCAATATAATTCTAACATGTTGAGTTGGTTTTTTTTTTTGGGGGTTTTTTTTGGAACTCGATATCCATTTGACAAATTCGATTATTCATATTTTACGCTTGAGCAACCCAATTGCTCACCAAATACCCGAGCTAAATCGACAATTTGGATGGGTCGGGTCGGTTATGCGGGGTGAGATGAACACCTCCAGACTATAGGATATGAGTAAATGATGCACAACACTAAACTCTCTGGAAAATATATTTTTGTCTTCCCATGAAATAGTTGCACTAGAGGAGAGAGAGGTGTGATGTTGTCTAAGCCCTATCCAAATAAGCTAAATATGTTAGTTAAATTAAATAGTATTTAATTAAAATAATAAAATACTTTATTACATGTTCGTGAATCTCCAAAACGAGAACTAAAATTATCGGGGGTTTTTAAAAATTAAACTATTTTTTTCAAAAATTTAGATATTATAATCAACTGCTTCATAGTTTTACAACTCTTAAAAAGTTATAGAACAATTGATTACCACAATTAAACTTTTGAAAGATGATTAATTTTTAAAAGCCCCTCATAATTTTGGTTATTTTTAAAGACCCATAAATACTTATAATGTTTAATTAAATGATCTTTATTTTTTTGTTATAATTTACAAAAAAATCTAAAACTTTATTAAAATGGGTTATTTATATTATTTAATTATTTTTTAGTGATTTGATCATCGAGGTTAGACGATTAAAATTTTGGAGCCAAAACTTTGAATATCTTAAAAGGATAATTTATTGAGCATTATAATATTGAAATGTCTTTAGTTAGTATCTTAAAAGAGCACATACATAACTTGTTAGAGCCATGTCTCACCCTGTTTGTTATGCGGTATAATTCTGTAGAGGATAGTAGTAAATGGTTATATTACACTTATCCCATGTTTAGAATAATTTCTCTGCATAGGATAGGATTAAAATAATGCACAGCATGAGACTATCTGGAAAATATAGCTCGTTTCTCCCCACGGAATAGCTGCACCAGTGGAGAGAGAGCTGCGATATTGTCTAAACCCTCTTCAATAAGCTAAATATGTTATTGAAATTAAATAGAATTTAATTGAAACAATAAAAGATTAATAAATCAATTAAAATATTTTATTAAATATTTACATAAGTAATAGTGAATTTCCAAAAAAAAATTATAGTGTTTTTTAAAATAAAACTACTTTTTTTTTCACAAATTTAAATGTCATAATTAATTGCTTTATAGCTCTACAATTCTTAAAAAGATATAGGGTAATTGGTTATGACATTTTGAAAAGGTGGTTACTTTTTAAAAATCCCTCATATTTTGGTTATTTTTGCTGATAACCTTAAATACTTATAATATTAAGTTAAATGATCTTAATTTTTTTATTTTACAAAAAAATATAAAACTTTATTAAAAATGGTTATTTAACTTTTCAAAAGTGATTTAAATCAATACAGTGATAGAATTTAAATTTATACAACATTGTTTAGTACATTATCCAATTCTATGACATTTGATATATTCCATTATAAGGAATTAAATTTGAAACACTATATGGATTGTATTAATTTTTTAGGATTGAATTAGATTGTATTAGATTGAATGATATAGGATTGGATGATAATAAATATACTGTTTTTAATTTAATGTTGAAATACATAGAATTGTATATATCAATACATTCAATATTATCACGTGGTTGATTTAAATCACTTTAAGATTTAATTTGAGTAAAAAAATTAGAATTTTTAAGAAAATTATTAAGAAATAGAGATAAGAATATTTAGTAAAAAAATTTAATTACTAAGTATTTATACAAACATTTAATAAATCATTTAACTAACACGTTATTTAATTTAAAAAACCATGTTTTTTGTACTTTGGAGAGAGCTAAGCTCTTTTGCAACACAATCTTGCAAGAGAGCACGATGTCACGAGCTTGGCGTTTAGCACAGCTCGCTCGTGCGGCACTTAGAAAACTTGAATCCGAAAGTTGCTAAGTAAGCCTTGTAATTTGCCTTCTCGCTCAAGGAGACGATCGGACTGTTGAGCTAAGTCTTGTGCATATTTAAGTCACTCTAACAAATAAATTGGACGGACCGAAAATAACGAGCCACCAAATAGTCCGTATTGTAACCCATTTAATACTGTCACACGCAATCAAACTTCAGCCCAAACACGGGATTAGCATTTAGTATTATCCTGAATGGCGCAGAAACGCGCAAACGAATAGTGTGGTTTGATAAATAGGAGAGAATCTGAAAGCTCTCCTCCCGAGTCTAGGCCCCTTTCTGAACTCTCGTCGTTAAGTTTAGTGGTTTGATAAAGAGGAGGAGAAGGTTATCACTTTCCACTTCAAAAAAATTGTGGAATGGTTATTGATTGACATTAGTTGATATTATGTATTCTTTTTATTGTTAATTCAATGATTGGACTTAACTGATAACTTTATTATTGTGCACTTCAAATTTGTTAGCATTATTACAATATGAGTAGGGACAGAGCTAGAAATTGAGTGGCAAACTCAAACAATGATAAAATAATTTTATATAATATTAAAATTAAAAACTTCCAATAAAAGTAAGCACTAAATTACTTGTAATCATTTATAATATTTCTTACAATGCATTTAAATTGTACTCCAGGTGTCTTTATACAAGGGAATTTTTGAAAATTTTCTGAACATTTAGAGATGCTTTTAATATTAGTTATCAAAAAAATTTCAAATTACAGAGGGTCAATTGCCCCTTCTGGACCTATGTAGCTCCGTCCTTGAGTATGAGTGCTTATAGAAGCTCTTAAGTCTTAACCATTGAAGCCCTAAAATTGAGCTCCGAAGAACCATTCTCTTTTACAGCATCCAAAGCCAATTCTTTCCACTTCTGAGCATTCCTCCTCATTTCAACCCCTTCTTCTCCACCTGCCATCACAATCTCCACACATCTTACAATCTCTTCCCTCTTTACAATCCCTTCTTCATTCACTCTCATTCTAATTCCAGTTCTCCACAACTCCTCTACCATCCTTGCGTCCATCATTTGATCAGAAAACTGCGGACAACTCACCACTGGCACGCCTGTCGCTATGCTCTCCATGGTTGAATTCCATCCGCAATGCGTTAGGAAACACCCCAATGACTGGTGACGCAAAACCTCCATCTGCGAACACCAAGGCACTATCAGCCCTTCTTCTTTGTCTAGCATGTTCTTTATCATCTCTTCAATTCCGTCTTCTATGTTCTCGAAAGATCGAACTACCCATAAGAATGTCCTGCCGGTGTTAGCTAAACCATGAAAAATTTCTTCCATTTGTTTTTGCTGCAGAACTGTCATACTTCCAAAGGATACATAAACAAGTTTGGCTTTGAGTTCAACCATTGAATATATTGCTGTTCAGAGGTGTCAAATAAATCGCAGCCGAAGGATGTGTCTGATATGTCATCTCTACCTAAATAAGCAGATGGAATCAGTGGTCCAATAGGGATTAGATTAATGTTACCAACATTTCTGATTGCTTGTTCTTCAAGGGCATCAAAGGTATTCAAGAGCACGCAAGGGTTGGGGTATTTCTCAAGTGTTTGAATGTGTTCCCGAAAGGTAGGTATGATTGGGGTGTGTGGACTAGTTGGTAAGAGAAAAGAAGGCAGGTCTTCCTTTGCAAATGATGGCAGCCCCTCTGGCTTTATGCAATCTGGTGGTTCAAGGCTATCACTCTGATGCTTCCAGATACCGTCATGGCCATTGAAGAAATGGTGATAGATAGCAAATGCTGCCGCAGACTGAGTACAGATAAAAGCAGAGGGTATGCCTATGTCATGAGCTACATCAGCTGCCCAATGGAGGAGGAGACTGTACAATAGGAAAGTTACTGGGCTGTCCTCTTAGGAGAAGCTTAGGATCAGATTGGTTAAGGTCTGCGAACCCGCGCGCTTGAATTCAGACATGATATATTCAGGATTGTCATCTGGGTGGGTTCCACTATCAAAGCCATCGTATATAGAGGCGTAGGACAAGCCATCATGGGAAGGAAAAGTCTTAATCTTAGTAAGGCCATGTACGGTGGTGGCAATGGTGACTCGAGCACCAGCATAAACTAGGCGTTTGGCAAGTTGCAGGGTAGGGTTTATTTGGGCTTGGGCAGGGCAAGTTATGAGAAGAAAGTGATGCTTGTTCTTGTTCATGGTGGGTTCTCAATTGTTTTAGGATCGAATTGGTTACGGTCTAGCTAGTTAGCTGGTGATTCAAGTAAGAAGATACATCAAGGGCCATTGTTTTTTGACTTTATAGTTGCGCATCATTGTCATTTTTTTTCTTAAAAGACGTGCTTTTGAATCTCGACTTTGTTACGTCTCCATGCATGTGTTCAATGGCCATTGCTTCGGCTTGTTCTTTTCGTATTGTCTTTTGCCGACTTTAAAAGTTGTGCTCTTCAATCTTGTCTTGTTGGTTCTCAATGTATCCTTAAAAACTTATTTTGGGTCCATTAATTATATAATTAGATTGCAGTTTCAATCATCTAAAGTTAGAAAATGATGTTAAAAACTAATGTGGTAACATGCATCCTTTCTCAAAAGCATAATCATACTTTCCGTTACCTAGAAATTTATTTAATCACTGCAGAGAGAACTTGAATTCACTGGGCTATCCCTTAAACAGTGTGATTAACTGCAAATGACAAGTAATTTTTTTTTTAGAAAAGTTATTTAGTAATATAGATCAAAAAAATTATAATGTACAAAAATTCGAAGGGTATACCCCAAGAATTACAACTAAGACGTAAAGTCCAAGATCAAAAAATAACGGCCACAAGCGACAAAAAACAAAGCAAAGATCACAAATGCCTGTAACAACATGAAATAAAGACTACAGGCAGACTGAACAAAGCAAGATTTCCAATGACCATAAATGGCCTAACAATTAAAGGAAAACAAAAAAAATGATCACAATGGTGCAAACATAAAGAAATAGAAAAAAAATTTAGTATGATTAAGTAAAGCCTTAATCCTACTTGTTCTTATCCTTCTTACCTTTCTTTACTAGAGTACTCGGGGTGTTCAAATGAGTATGATCAATCCCATCAGGTTGATCCTCATCACTTAGCCTATTCAAAGGCTCAAAACGAGAGGGAGAAAACAGAGGAGATTGTCCTGTATTTATCCGTCCTGACGAAACAGATGCCTCATGATTTGTAGAACACTGGATGGAATCCAAAAGCCTACCTTGGTTAGTCGCAAATGGAGAAAAAGAGTCAGAATCTGATACTGACTTTGTACTCAAAACTGTAGCAGCCTTAAAGGGCACATCATATTTTACAACATTTGTTGGAAAAGTAATAGCTTTCAAATTCTCAGCGACCTTGGCCACTTCTTTACCCTTATGCAAAGGGGCGCTAACAGAGGTATTTGCCTCATTCTTGTTACCCTTATTCAAAGGGGCGCTAAGAGAGGTATTTGCCTCTTTCTTATCCTTACCTGAAGTCTTTGCTGGATCCGAACATCGATGACCAAAGGAGCAACATTCAAGGCAATGCTTTGGAAGCCACTCATACTCAACTCGGATTTGGATGGGCTCGGAAGAGAGCTTACATCTGATCTCGAAGTTCTTAACTGAAGGGTAATTTGCATTCAGCCAAACACATACCCTCGCATACTTCAATCTGGAAAGATCAGAAGTCATCTTGTCGCAAGAGATAGGTTCTCCAACCATGCTTGAAACCATGGCAAGGCCTTTTGTTGTCCACAAAGAAAATGGCAGGTCATACAAACGGACCCAAACTGGGTGCATTTCAGTACCGGAAAGTTCAAGATTCAAATGCGGTTGCCATGGTTCTAAATAAATATATTTACCTCCAAACAACCAAGGACCGCGATCAATGATTGCATGAACCTCATCCTCAGTTCGAAAACGGAAGACGAGATATCCATTAACTGTGGAGCGCACGTCTTGTAGACCGCTAGCTTTCCAAGTACGCATGGCCATAGAGCGTGCAGCATGAAAGGGTATCGAAAATCCTGAAAAGAAGCCAAAGAGACATCTACTCCATTCAGCCACATTCTCATCAACGCTCTCATCCGGGATCTCAAGGATTGTACCCGGTTGCTTGGGGGTAACCGGATTCAATTTGCAACGGGTGCTCGAATCAGTGATCTTAATTTTATCAGCCCAAGAACTGGCAGTTGACTTGGATGGATCCATCACCAGAATCAGAAATCAACACAATGAAAACCTCATAAAAATAGATGAAAAACGAAAGCAAACCAGGCACCAAAGGCGGGCTTGTGAAGTCGTCGTCGCCTCTTTATATAGATAATCCGAGAGGAATCAGGGTGGCGGCCAAGAAGCAAAGTTGCAATGTTTAACCTGAGGAACAATCTGATCGAGTTCGTGAACAGTAATGGTCGGATGAACAGTGACCACGACAGTAGTTTCCGGTTGGCGGCGACGGTGAATAGTGACTTTTGAAATTTTGAGGCTTCGGACGGTGGTGTTGCCGACTGAAACAAGCGACAGTGAAGAAAGGAAAGGTGTAGATCTCAACCCAATCTATCAGATTATAAAGGCGGTGAGATGCCACTGGCCGGATTCCGGCGAGCGGCTGCGATGAATAGTGATTTCTGAAACTTTGGGGCCGTGGATAGAGGTGTTGCAGGCTGAAGAGGGCGGCGGTGCAGAAGGGAAAGTTGTAGAATGGGCCAAGATCAACACGATGGCAGTGGAGGTGACGGTTCACTCGTTTGTCAGCGGCGGATGAATACTAAATCCGATCACGGTTTTGGGCGATTTTGAAAGCCTTCCGGCCAGATTCTGAAGAGGGTCAGTAAGGAAAGTTTCCTCAGGCTATCCCGATCTACAACATATGCAAATTTGAGGGGCTGATTCGCCAAACGACCGGAATGACAAGTAATTAAACCAGAACATCATTACCGGATTTGAATCACCCCATCTATGCATCATGCATGTTAATGTTATAGAAAACAAGTCCTAATGTTTTGTTATTTTCTTAGAAAACCGAATTTACCAATATTATTGAAAATAGAATGATTTCAACATGTGGCGTAGCTATAATCCTAATAAGCAAAAAGAATTTAAGTATAAACATCAACTAATTGCCAAACTTAAATTGGAGGATGCATGTTTTAAATCACCAACTTTTATCTTTAGATCTTCTAATTTCTTGATGATAATACATTATTATTAGGTTGTATAAAATTTAAATTAATATCAGTTACTTACTCCAGGAGACAGCCTCACTTGATCATGAAGACACAATTATGAGACAACCTAGAAAAAAAGCTAATTATGAAATTAAACAATGCTAGTAAAGGATATCTGGAATGAAAATAATTCCTTCATATGTCCTTGTACTTGATATCTTCTAATTGTCCTTTCATTATTACTTGTGGAAAATAGAATTAAGATAAGAAAAAGTGGAAGTATTAACATATATTTACTAGTCCATCAAAAATCAAAAGAGAAATATATGGAAGCAAATTAAATTAAATAACAAAATTCAGTCAAAGATAATAAGAAATCACATGCCTAACCGGGAGCGTCTTTCTTCATAGTGAACTTCACCCTGACTTCAAATCTTTATAACCTTTGAGCTTCAAGATGTTATAGGTCGAACTTCATAATGAGAGAGTATAGAAATAAATATTTATGATTTCCAAGGCAGGCGTGACGCTATGACAACCTAGCCCATGTGAAAATCATATGTATGTCATTTAAACCTAGGCACACCTAATAAAATATCTGTTTGGAGGAACTAAATTTTTTGCCTCAAGCTTGGACTAGATCACCAACTCATTCCCATCTCCCGGCGTACAAGTAACCGAGAACTGAATTCAAGAACCAACAAATTGTTAAAAACTAACCAACCAGAAAAATGATCAAGCACCAAGCAAACAATCCAAGAACACAGAAGAATTTCGTGGTTCAGCAGAGAATGGCCTACATTCATGGGAAAAGAAGCAATTCACTATAGAAAAGACGTTTACTTACGAAGCTGCATAAACCCAGAACATATTTCCAGAATTTGAACCCCCTCACAGAATTGATCTCTCACCAACCCTTCACAAGATTCTCTCAAATTCCCCTGCTCGCTAAGCTTCTCTCAACTCTTTGTTCTATATTCTGTTTTTCCCATCCAATAACTACCTATATATATCCTAGATAGCTGCCCTTGGATTCCCCTTGATTCTAACTTCCTCACTGAAAATTAATTGAGCTGCATATGCTAACTACCTCAGCTGCTTGACAGTTATTTTCTGCTAAGTCAACTATTCAATTATGGCCAGTAACTGAATTATAACTAACTCCCAGTTTTAGCTCACTTTAGCTAGCTTTGATCAAGTCTTTCATCAATTTTTGAGTCACATTGTAACAATTCTCCACCCTGACTCTAAATTGATTCAATTTCATTGCTTCCTTTCCAACCTTGAGCGTCTAACCTTCAATGGAACCAACTTAGTCCATACAATACTTGAACTTAGTTGCTGGCAGTGATTTAGTGAGCATATATGCAGGATTTTCTTCAGATGCTATCTTCTTCACTTGATCAATTCCCCTGTCAACAATATCTATAACAAAATGGATGCTTAGACTTCTCGTGGAAGAACTGATGTTTAATCAAAT
The DNA here is from genome assembly GCA_013180625.2 of Boswellia sacra. Lineage (NCBI taxonomy): Eukaryota > Viridiplantae > Streptophyta > Magnoliopsida > Sapindales > Burseraceae > Boswellia > Boswellia sacra. The sequence goes on along the minus strand of SNVD02004314.1, from coordinate 59,417 downwards.
GTTTTGTGCTTTGATTGTCACAAAACACAATAACACTTTTCTGTAGAATTCCCAGCTCCCCAATTATATCTTGCAACCAGATTGCTTCTTTAATTGCTTTTGTAATAGCAATATACCCTGCCTCAGTAGTTGATAGAGCCATTACTGGTTGCAAGCTTGATTTCCAGCTCACTGTAGCCCCATACATTGTAAAGATGTAACCTGTCAAGGACTTTCTAATATCCAAGCTTCCTGCATAATCTGAGTCCACATATCCTACTATACAATCTCCATCTACTTATTGCCTTTTAAGATGAACCTCTAAGATATCTTAGCACCCACTTCAAAGCCTCCAAATGAGTCTTTCCCGTATCAGATATAAATCTGCTAACAAGGCTCACTGCATAAGCTAGATCAGGCCTGCTGCACACCGTGCCATACATTAGACTTCCAACTCCATTAACATAGGGTACATTTGCCGTGTGTTTTTCCTCTTCAATGCTTTCTAGCGCTTGAGAGGTAGAAAGCTTGAAATGCTGTGCTTAAGGAGTTGTCATTGGTTTTGAATTTTCCATGGCAAACTTTTGCAACACTTTGTTAATGTATGAAGATTGAGACAAGAACAAAGTCTTGTTCTTTCTATCCCTGAATATTTCCATTCCCAGAATTCTCTTTGCTGAACCTAGCTCCTTCATTTCAAATTCTGATTTCAGAATGGCTTTTAGCTTCTCTATTTGAGTTTTACAATTGCTTGCTATTAGTATATCATCTACATATAGCAAGAGCTAGGCTATAACATTCCCTGCTTCTTTTTTCATGTATACATAACTATCATAGCTGCACCTTGCAAACTGAATTTTAGACATAAGTTCATCAAACCTTTTATACCATTGTCTTGGACTTTGTTTAAGTCCATACAAAGACCTCTTAAGCAAGCAAACTTTATCCTCATCCTCAGGTGCAATGAAACCTTTAGGCTGGCTCCTATATATGGTTTCTTCTAGTTTTCCATTAAGGAAAGCTGTTTTAACATCCAGCTACTCCAGTTCTAAATCAAACTGAGCACCCAAAGCCAAAAAAGCCTTATAGAGCAGTGTTTAACAACTAGAGAATATATTTCATTAAAGTCAACTCCCTCCACTTGAGTAAATCCCTTGGACACTAACCTGACCTTATATCTTGCTTTTTCAACCCCGAGAATCCCTTCTTTCCTGTTAAAAATCCATCTGCAACCTACAAGCTTCTGGTTCCTAGGTCTTTTAACAAAATCCCTAGGTATGATTCTTGTGAAGAGATGCTATTTCTTCTTGTATTGCTGCCAGCCACATATTGCTTCAGAATAAGTTCTTGGCTTTTTATATAATTCTCCAGCAACATTTAGAGCATAAGAAATCATATCAGCATGTCCTTTGAGGAGCTTTAATCACTCTTCTTGATCTGTCTCAAGCAAGCTGATGAGAACCTAACCTTGCTGTAGTTGCAGGATCTTCTGTTGACTCTGATTGTTGTGAGAAATCAGTTTCATCAGTGTCCTTTTGCTCTATGTCTTCATGAGTTTATGCTAAATACTTATAAGCATTTTCACTAGGCTCCACCTCAACTTCAACATTCTCATTTTTATCAAAAAATTCAGAATTGTGGTCATCTTCAGTTTACTTGATCAGATTAGCCATTTTTGACTCACTAAACACTACATCTCTACTAATTAGGAATCCTTTTTTACCAGGTTCGAAGCACCACAGCCTATATCCCTTTACTCCTTCAGGTTAGCCCAAAATATACATTTAACAGCTCTAGGATCAAGCCTATCTTGCTTGATATGAGCATAAGCTAAGCATCCAAAAACTTTCAGATTACCATATGTTGCAGGTTGACCAGACCACATTTCTATAGGAGTTTTAAGTCCAATAGCTATTGAGGGACTCATATTGATTAGATAGACAGCAGTGTTTTCTGCATCTCCGCAAAAAGTTTTTGGCAATCCTGCATTTAGAAGCATTCATCTAACCCTTTCTAGTATTGTTCGATTCATTATCTGAGCAACTCCATTTTGCTGAGGAGTTAGTCTTACTGTCTTATGTCTTGTAATCCTTAGTCTTACTGTCTTATGTCTTGTAATCCCTTCCTTCCTGCAATAATCATTGAACTGATCTGAAAGACACTCTAACCCATTATCAGTTCTCAAATGCTTGAGTTGCCTCTCCAAATTATTTTCTTGCAGAGTTCTCCTATCCAAAAACTTGCTAAAAGTTTCACTTTTCTGTTTCAGAATGTATATCCATACTCTTCTTGAAAAATCATCAACTACTGTCATGTAGGATTTTCCTCCACCAAGAGTTTTGAGTTCTTGAAGGATCCAAGATGTTAGAATGAACATAATCAAGAGGCTTTGATGTTATATGGGTGCCAATAGAAAATTTAACCCTTTTAGACTTGCCCAGAACACAGGATTCACATAACTCCAACTTTGTGATATTATCTCCACACAATAAATTCTGTTTAGCAAGTTCAATTAATCCCCTCTCACTTATGTGTCCTAACCTCAAATGCCACAATCTGGTCTTGTCCATATCAGGATACAAAACAGTAGATGCATTTCCAATAACAGTATTACCAATCAATGAATATAGACCATGCTTCCTAATTCCTTTCATAACTATCGAAGATCCTTTTAAGACCTTGAGTAAACCATTTTCTGCCTTGAAACAAAGACCACTTTTATCAAGCATGCCTAAAGAAATAAGGTTTCTTTTAGGCTCAGGTACATACCTGACTAACAAAGTTTGAGAAAATGGCTGAATCCTCTTTCTTTGATGATCTTTCCTTTAAATAAGAATTGCTGTACAACCTATTTTAGACAAGAAAATATTTACTGCAATTACCCTAATTATTGCTAATCTACTAAGAATATATACAGCTAATACACAAATTATGGCAAATTAGGTCTTCAAATCTCAGCCATAAGCCATAATTTCTGCCATAATCTTAGCAATTGACAGCCCACAAAATCTCAGCCATAATTTCTGCCATAATTTTAGTAATTGACAGCCCACAACCAGCCCACAACCTCTGCCATTGATATCCCCTCTCAAATTGATGCTGGATGATTAGAAAGCATCAATTTGGTAACCAGAAAATGATGTCGTTGTCGTGAAAGAGCTTTAGTAAATACATCAGCAGTCTGTTGATCAGTGGTGATGTGAGGTAGAGAAATGACATGGGCATCATATGCTTCACGAATAGAGTGACAATCTACTTCGATGTGCTTGGTGCGCTCGTGAAACACTGGGTTAGCTGTAATTTGGATAACACTAGTATTATCCGCATGAAGCGGAGTAGGTTCCATTTGGGGAAACCCAAGCTCACCCAACAGTCCTCGAAGCCAAACAATCTCAGAACATGCAGAGGACATAGCACGATACTCAGACTCAGTGGAGGATTTCGACACTCGATCTTGCTTCTTGCTTTTCCAAGAGACAAGAGAGTTGCCAATGAACATGCACCAACCAGTAATGGAACGCCGAGTATCAGAACAACCAGCCCAGTTAGCATCACTATATGCAACCAAGTGAATAGGAGAATCCACAGGAAAGAAAAGACTGCGAGTAGAAGTGCCTTGCATATAGCGAACAATGCAACGAACAGCAGCCAAGTGAAGGTGCCGAGGCGCCTGCATAAATTGGCTAACTTGTTGGAGAGCAAAAGAAATGTCAGGCCGAGTAATAGTTAGATAATTCAAGCTCCCCACTAAACGTCTATATAAGGAGGGATCAGGCAAAAAATCACCCTCGTCACGACGATATTTAACATTCACTTCTAAGGGGGTATCAACAGATCGACCATTATGAAGACCAGCCAATGTAATTATCTCCTGAATGTATTTATGCTGATTTAAGAAAAGACCAGCTGCTATAGAGTTCACTTGAAGGCCTAAAAAATAGTGTAAAGGACCTAGATCCTTCATACGAAAAGAGCTTTGAAGGCGTTGTTGAAGCTGAGAAATCAATTCAGAGTCGGTCCCTGTAATAATGATATCATCAACATATACTAGGAGCAAAACAATTCCTTTAGGAGTCTTGTAAAGAAACAAAGAGGAATCATATTGACTCTGGACAAAAGCGAAGCTAATAAGCGTGGATCGAAACTTATCAAACCAAGCACGTGGAGCTGTTTTAAACCATAGAGTGACTTTTTTAGTTTACAAACATCAGAAGAGGGTGTAGAAAATAACCCTGGTGGTGGAGTCATATAAATTGCTTCCTTAAGATCCCCATGTAAAAATGCATTCTTAACATCCATTTGTCGTAATGACCAGCCCTTGGAAGCAGCAATAGCGAGAACAAGTCGCACTGTTGTCATTTTTGCCACTGGTGCAAATGTCTTCTCATAATCAACTCCATACTCTTGTCGATTTCCGAGTGCCACCAACCTTGCTTTGTATCGGTCAAGTGACCCATCAGATCTCAACTTAATGGAATATACCCATTTACAACCAATGGGTTTAACACCAGTAGGACAGGGAACAATATCCCAAGTATGGTTCTCTTGAAGAGCTTGAAGTTCTTCTTGCATAGCTTTCTCCCAACATGCATGTTTAGTGGCCTGAGAATAAGAGGTAGGAACTGTAGTATCAGCTAAAATAGCAGAAAAACCATACCTATCAGGAGGACGACTGATACGAGTAGATCTTTGGAGAGCAACTGAAGTGGGCACTGGATCAGGGTCGGGAAGGATTTGCAATGATGGGGGTTGTCGTCGCTGATATACAAACCAGGTTTAAAACGTTCAATGGAGGGAGATATATCATCAAAGCTAGGAAGAAGGACACCATGTGATGGGAGATCCTGCTGTTGAAAATAGTACTCATGTTCAAAGAAAACCACATTTCTAGAAACACGCAGTCGATTAGTGGTAGCATCATAACACAAAAATCCTTTGTGAGTAGTGCTATATCCCATAAATGCACACCTTACTGATTGAGCTGTAAGCTTGTGACGTTCATGTGAAGGCAAGTGGACAAAGCAAACACATCCAAAAGTGTGTAGCATATGATAATCAGGCTGCATACCAAATAGACGGAAGTAAGGAGAATCAAAATTCAATTGTTGAGAAGGTAGCCGATTAATTAGATAAACTGCAGTCGACAGAGCTTCCACCCAAAATCTAGGCAGAACTGAGGCCTCTAAGAGTAAAGTACGAACCATATCCAGCAAGTGACGATTTTTCCGTTCAGCCACCCCATTCTGTTGAGGGGTATAAGGGCATGATCGTTGAGATATAATGCCTTTTTGTTGTAAGAAAGCTTGGAAATCATGTGACATATACTCACCTCCATTATCAGACCGTAAAACCTTAATGAGAGTGGAAAATTGAGTCTCAATATAAGCCACAAAACGTCTGAAAATAGTTGACATTTCACCTTTAGTGCGCAGAAAATATATCCATGTGAAACGACTATAGTCATCAATGAATGTCACGAAATATTTATACTGCGCATGGGAAATGATAGGAGTAACACCCCAAACATCACTATGTATAATCTCAAAACATGTATTGGCACGAGTACCATAAGTAGGAAAAGGTAACACTTTACTCTTTCCTAGTTTACAAACAGAGCAATCAAGAGATAAACTATTAGAAGAACACTGATTGCCAAGAAAACCATGCTTCATTAAATGAGACAATATCACATTATTTGGATGGCCCAATCGTTTATGCCAAACGTCAGCCTTATTTTCAATAATAACAGAAGCCAAAGACAAAGTTCTAGGAATTAAATTGCAATGGAAATAATCTGCCCACTTTAGGCCCCCTCGCGATCACCTTCCCCGACCCTTGATCCTGCACAAGACAGCCACGACGAGAGAAATTGACATTACATTATTATCCACCAATTGCCCAACTGAAATTAAACTAGTAGACAATCCAGGAGAGACAAATACATGACGAAAGGAAGGTCCAATATCACCAATGGCTGTAATTGGAAGATTACTTCCATTAGCAATCTGAATATTTTGTTTACCAGTATACTTCTGAAGATTATGCAGCCATTCAGGTGATCCAGTCATATGATTTGATGCCCCAGAATCAACAAACCAAGGAGAAGAAACAATCTTACCTTGACCATGAAGTCCAAGAGTAGAGAATGCTGTGATGATCATCTGTTGGACCATTTCTGGAGTAGCAAAAGACTGATTTGTGCTAGCAATTGTGGTTGGAGAACTGATATTGGTAGGTTCTGAGATAGCAGCCTGAAAAGCTTGGCCTTGTCGATTTTCTAGGCGTGTAGGACATTGCTTGATAATGTGTCCATTCTGTTTATAATAATTGCAAAATTTCTTACCACAATTGCGGGCAATATGCCCGAACTCCTTGCAACTATAGCACTGCATTTGTCCCTTTCCTCGGTTCTACCCTTGAGCAGCATAAGCAACATTAACAACCTCAGATGTCTCTTTGAACGAACCAAGAACAGCTTGTGTAGCCATTCTTTATTCTTCACGCAACAATTCTCCAAGACATATATCCAAGGAAGGGACAGGATTTCTATTCAGTAATCCAGCCCGTGCAACTTCAAATTCTGGCCTCAGTTTCATCAAAAACTGATCACGCCTACTATCTTCATGAACCGCTTGAAGGCTGGCTAAGGCCTCATTAGGTACCTTTGAATAGATAATACCAGAATATTCGCTCCATAGATTAATAAATCCAGAATAATACTGCTCAATAGAGAGATTACCTTGACTGAAGTTACTAATCTCAAGTTCTAGTTGAAATCGTCTTGCAGTGTTATCTTGATTATATATGCGTTGCAGATAATACCATATCTCCTTAGCTGTACTAAAGGAACGTAAATTGTTCACCATATGAGCTTCAATAGAACCTAAAATCCAAGAGATGATTCGAGCATCCTTTGCCTCCCATTGACTAAGTTCTGTACCTTCTTTAGGAGCAGGAGCAGACTCGTCGATGTGATTCCAAAGCTCCTTCCCTTTCAGAAACATTCTGAACTGAAATTCCCATGCTGCATAATTCTTTCCTGTGAATTTGATAGCCAAAGTCTCTGTAGACATTCTTCGGAAGACAGAAGCAAAAAGAAACTGACAAAGATTCGAAGATTCAGCTATGAATTTCAAAGGCAGGCTCTGATACCATAACAAAGTTTGAGAAAATGGCCGAATCCTCTTTCTTTGATGATCTTTCCTTTAAATAAGAATTGCTGTACAACCTATTTTAGACAAGAAAATATTTACTGTAATTACCCTAATTATTGCTAATCTACTTTAGGTAAGAATATATACAGCTAATACACAAATTATGGCAAATTAGGTCTTCAAATCTCAGCCATAATTTCTGCCATAATCTTAGCAATTGATAGCCCACAAAATCTCAGCCATATTTCCATAATCTTAGCAATTGATGACACACTCGAAAAAGGATTGCCTCCCAAGTATAGGAGTGTCGAAGTAATAAACTCGATAAGACCGGGGTCGATCCACGAGGAAGGAGATTTTAGCGCTACAAATTATAAGCTAAGCAAATATGATATAAATGATTTGAAGATATGTCAAGATAATATCAACAATAGATGAGAATAATTAAAATGTGCAAGTAAAAGAAATTAACACAATAATAATGAAAGCTAAGGCTAGGGGATCTGCCCTTGATATTTCGAATAAGGATAATTAGCCCATTTTAGTTATATGAATTATATTTGTTTCATTACCAACATTTATACCACTTCTTGTAAATAGGTTCAAGCATCCAATGTGCCAATCACCATATGTCTACAACAAATCAAGGTTCCTAACTAGATTTGTGTCGGTAAGAAAGAACCATACATCATCTAGAAAGGATCCAAGCATTTGATGTGCCAAGGATTGTCGACAATAGATCAAGACCTCCACTTTACGAGTGGTGTCAAGATTGATTAAGAAATTAAATATAAATCATATTGAATAAACATTATAAGATTAAGATTATTAAGCACATATTAAGGGTTAGAGAATCCTTATTCTCATATCAAGGGTTTCACCCTTTCACCTTAGCAAAAGAGAAATTAGAAGAACATTATAATAGAAAGAAAATAAAATGCAAGAAAAAGGAAATTCATTAATAACATAAACACACAAAACACAATACAAGATCCTAGCCAAAGCCAAAATGTTCCAGCCAAGGCCAAGATGCCCTAATGGGTCACAAGGCACCTCTATTTATAGATACATCCAGGGGCAAACTTGTCAAATTACAAGGGCATAATTGTCAAATATTAGTTGTAAATATCTTTGACAATTGGGATCATTAGGCACCGACTTTGACCATCAATTTTGACATCGAAATGTTGTGAATTTTAATCACATGTCTTCATGAAAGTTGTAGATATTTCTCTCAGCTTTCTAGAACATATTGATTTGCACAATTTGAATACGTATTTTGAGAGATACGGTCCAAATACTGAGGCCTGGTCAGACTGGGCCGAGACTGTAGATGGGTTCACTTCAAGCCCAATTTTGGTCCACTAAGAGCCCGAATTTGATGATGCTTGTGAAATGCAATCTTGTAGACAATTAAATCAGCTTTTCAAAACATTAAGAATTGCACCATTCTGATCTATAAATAGAGAGTTATGCCCATTTTACCGAACCTGTAACAAAACCAAAATTAAGAGGAATTAATTCCAAAGATGCAAATGCTACAAATATGCTTAAGTTGAGGAATTTAATGACACTATTAATGCAATATGATGAACTAAACTCTTATTAAACATGCATATTTAAGTGTTCATCACACCCCCCAACTAGCTTATTGCTAGTCCCTAGCAATTAAACCGTTATTATTTAGAAGTGATTTATAGAATTTTATATCCAAGGTGGTTATTATTGCACTCTCCTTGATTTTATCCAAATAAACAGACTCTCAACCAATTACTATTATTATTATTATTATTATTTTTTATATGACTCATGTACCCTTCAGTCAAGATATCAATAAACCTCCTTTTTGTGCTCAGTCAACACATGACTATGGGGCTTATTAGAAAGAAGCCATATCGATTCTAATATTTGTTAAGGCTAACAACTTTAGGTAGGGGGCATTCATTTATTTTATATATATATGTGTTTTTTTTTTGAAAGAATGCATCTTTAACCCATGTAGCGAGCCTTAGGCTAATGGCTCCCAGACCAGTTGGCCTTAGGGCATTAGGTGTTAAGACACCCCTTCGAGCTTAACGACTCGGGTTGCCGATGCTTTATTTTTGCTTAGAAACTTATGGATAGTGCAATGTTCAATCCCATTAAGCTTTCTCCTTAATCCATGTAGCGAGCTTTGGGCCAATAGCTCCCAAACCAGTTGGTCTTAGGGTATTAGGTGTTAAGGCACCCCTCGGGCTTAATTGCTCGAATTAAGGAGGCTACGAGACCAAACTTTATCCACAATTGCTATTTTTTTCTTCTTTTTTTCTTTTTTTTGATTTTTTTTTAACTTTCCCCTTCCTTTGTGTTGTTATCCTAAACAAAACAAAAAAACTCAAATATTACAACGTTTCATTTTGCCACCCACAATCATGCATCAAGGTATGTGTGTGTGTGTGAAGAAAGGTTCATGAATACTTGCTTAATGAGTACATAAGCACACAATTTTTTTTTATTTAAATGATAAGGTTGTGAGAGTTCATAGATTTGAATAATTCAAAGTGAAATGAATAAGACCTCCTTGTTATAAAATTCAAAAATCAAGTCTAAATAATATCAAGTTAGCTAAAATGAGTTCATAAGATCAAAATAAAATGACAAATTGGTTAGAATGGGTTTCAAGAGTTCAAACTGGCCCTCCATACTCTACCATTCCTGACCCAGAATGCGTCTCAAGAGGATTTGAACTCCTTACACCACACTCTGAATCTAATTGCTAACTCGCTTTTTTTTTCTTGCAAGAAAAAATAAAATTTCAAGACACACTTATGTCTACTATCCTTCCCCCCCAACCAAATGAAACATTGTCCTCAATGTTTAAATGTAGAGAGATAAAGTATAGGAGACATTACCTGAAGCTTTTGTTATTCAAGAGAGATGACCTGAAAGACTCATAAAATAACATGCTAAAAATAAAATAAAATAAAAGACAAAAAAATTACAAACGGAGATTCAGATCCAATTTGCACTTTTTGTTTTGCCCTCCTGCCCAATTAATTTGAGTACTAGCTGGGTCAGGTTCATACTCAACTTCTTGTAATTTGTCAAGTAACTCACCAGCAGAAGTGGCAGAAACAAGGATCTGTCTCGCCCAATGTGGGATAAAATTTTGTTCTACAGCTGCATCAACAAAACTTATTAAAGGATCAAAGAAATTGTTAACATTCAACAAACCTATGGGTTTTTGATGGAGGTTCAGTTGGGCCCAAGAGGCAATTTGAAAAATTTCTTCAAAAGTACCAAAGCCACCTGGTAAAGCAATAAAGGCATCTGAATTGATGAGCATATGTGCCATGCGTTCATGCATAGCGGAGACTTGTAACTCCTTCCCAACCGTTTTTCCAACAATGCTTTCTATAACCAAAGCTTTAGGAATAACTCCTAAAACTTGACTACCTCTTGCACGTGCAGCTCTTGCCACACAACCCATCAACCCGAGGCTACCTCCCCCATAAACCACATGAATCTTTCTTTCAGCTAGTAATCTACCAAGATAATTTGCTGCCTCGACAAACTCTTCACTTTTACCTGGTCGAGATCCACAGAATACACATATCCTTTGGATTCGACGTTTTGAAGTTCCCTCCATGTCTATACAACTCTCTAACTATGTGTGAAGAAGAGAATAAGAGATGTGGTATTTATGGAGTGCAAAAAGGTATGCTAATGATGATATCTATCTAGGTAGCTCGGTTGTTTGTTGAAAAAGTTGACAATAATGCATAAAAATTCAAAAGATGATGAATAAGACACCATAAGTCAAACAAAAGATACAAATTCAAAAATGACAGCTATGAGGTATTAAAATTCAAAAATGATGGCACGCATGCATATGTACAGGTAGTTGTGACTGTGGCTCACATCTTCCTCTGGTTTTACGTCCAGAAACGGCTTAAACACCTTCTATGAGTTGAGGATAAGCTTCCCATCCAGTTTTCTTATAAACTGGCAAACAGGATTGTTTTGAGTCAAATTCCTAAGACTAAGAAGAAAACGAGAGAGAAGAAAAGAAAATGGATGCAAGGTGAGCAACAGTTTTTAGGGAACTGAAAAACCGACTTTAAAAATCACAGAGTACCGCATCCGCCACTTGACCGGAAACACAATGCAAACACACAAATAAAATAAAAGCACATAAAATAAAATAAGAACAAACTAGAAATGATAGCAAAAATCAAGAATACAAATGAAAATATGGCACAAACGGATAAAATTTGGTTAGTCGTGAAAAAAGGCCAAAAGAGGAATCTCTTCAAAAGTAATTTACCACGGTCAAAAATATGCCATTGAGTTGGTACCTCTCTTTTTCCTTTATTTGTGAGAATGGAAGAGATTACCACTGATCGAGTTTGTTTGTCCTTGAGGCATGCATTCTTGAGTGTGGATGTTTCTTCCTGCCTTTCTTCAAAGCATGGCTCCCAACTCTTAATCTCTTTCACCTGTATAAAATCAAGTAATGAGAATTCTTTAGAGGCAATGGGCACTAGTTGCATACTTGGTTCAAATGAACTAATTAACCCAATTTCTGAAGGACTTGAAAAATTCTCATTTTGGATACAGTCTTCCACATTAGCTTCCTCATTTTCATCATGCTTGAAAAATTCATCAATGCCAACATTTTGGTTAAGTTCATGATGATATGAGGGCATAAGTGAGGATTCGGTCTTTTCCTTGTTAGATGTAGGTTTAATAACTTCTTCCTTAGCCTTTGAGATTGATTCATCATCTTTCTCATAAAGGTTAGGAATATGTTCTTTATCAACCTTACCTTCGTGAAAAGTACTTACCGAATCTTCGTCTAGATGTTGGCCCCTTGGATTACTCACATGTGGGTTGATAGAGTTTGGCTCTAGTTGAGATGGAAACTCTCCTTTCTCATGAGTATTAAGTGCAAATACAAGTATTTCAAGAGTATCATTCAAGTTTGTCATAGTTTGAGCAACTTGACTATTAAAAGCCTCTTGCTTTGCAATGAATGAATCCAATGTTTCTCTAAGATCTTTATAAGATGCATGATCATGAGATTTTTGAAAATTTTGATATGATTGAAAGGGAGGTTGGTAAGATTGTGCATGATTATCATTCCTCCAATCAAAATTCAAGTGATTTTTCCATCCAAAATTTTGTGAGTAAGGATTAGGATTTGACCTTTGGAAAGTGTTTAAAACATTGGTTTGGTCATGGAGACTTTTTCTAAAGGTAGGCACCTTTGGGCAATCATCCGTTGGATGATCACTAGAATTACAAGTGTGACAAACAATTTCTTGCATAGACCACATTTCTAAATCCTCGACTTTTCTAGCTAGGGATGTAAATTTAGCATGAAGATCATGATTCTCCCTAAAGTTATAAATGCCTCTACTAGATGTTCTTGGCACCTCATAGGTGTCAACATTATTCCAATTTTGGGCATTTTTCGCTAGTAAGTCTAGGAAATCCATGGCTTCATCTGGGTATTTATCTTCAAATTGTCCATCACACAATAATTCTATCATTTGCCTAGCTTGATGTGTAAGACCTTCATAGAAAATTAAAACTAGTTCCCATGTTTCCAAACCATGATGAGGACAAGTATTAAGCAATGCTTTATACCTATCCCAACATTGGTAAAAGGTCTCTCCTTGTTTTTGAGTGAAATTGATGATTTGATTTTTGAGACAATTTGTTCTATAGGGAGGAAAGAATTCTTTAAGAAATTGTTGTTGCATTTCATCTCATGAGCTAATGGATCGTGACCTAAGATTTTGTAGCCATGTCTTAGCTTTATCTTTTAGAGAAAAAGGAAAAAGCTTTAATCTCAAGATATTTATGCTACAATTTAGGTCACTATAAGCGTTACAAAACTCTTCAAATTCTCTCAAGTGCAAAAATGGGTTTTCAACATCTAGGCCATGAAAGTGGGGTAAGAATTGAATGAAATCCGATTCATGGTCGAAGTATAATGCATCATGAGGGAAGACTATGCATGATTGTGCACAAGTTCTCCTAAGATTTATGGAGTCCATTAATGTTCTTGGTTGGGCATGAGCATGATTTTATTATTATTATTTTTTTTAGACAAGATGAGTGGCTACTAACAATTCTACCAATTAATACAAAGAGAAAGAAAAGATGAACACATGCAAGAAAAAATAAAAATAGAAATGGGGAGAGAAGAGATGAACGTATGCAAGAAAAATAAAATAGAAATGGGAAAAGAAAATACTTACAATTTTGTATGCCAAATTTTACCTTCCTCGGCAACGGTGCCAAAAACTTGACACACCCAAAAAAGGATTGCCTCCCAAGTATAGGAGTGTCGAAGTAATAAACTCGATAAGACCGGGGTCGATCCACGAGGAAGGAGATTTTAGCGCTACAAATTATAAGCTAAGCAAATATGATATAAATGATTTGAAGATATGTCAAGATAATATCAACAATAGATGAGAATAATTAAAATGTGCAAGTAAAAGAAATTAACACAATAATAATGAAAGCTAAGGTTAGGGGATCCGCCCTTGATATTTCGAATAAGGATAATTAGCCCATTTTAGTTATATGAATTATATTTGTTTCATTACCAACATTTATACCACTTCTTGTAAATGGGTTCAAGCATCCAATGTGCCAATCACCATATGTCTACAACAAATCAAGGTTCCTAACTAGATTCGTGTCGGTAAGGAAGAACCATACATCATCTAGAAAGGATCCAAGCATTTGATGTGCCAAGGATTGTCGACAATGGATCAAGACCTCCACTTTACGAGTGGTGTCAAGATTGATTAAGAAATTAAATATAAATCATATTGAATAAACATTATAAGATTAAGATTATTAAGCACATATTAAGGGTTAGAGAATCCTTATTCTCATATCAAGGGTTTCACCCTTTCACCTTAGCAAAAGAGAAATTAGAAGAACATTATAATAGAAAGAAAATAAAATGTAAGAAAAAGGAAATTCATTAATAACATAAACACACAAAACACAATACAAGATCCTAGCCAAAGCCAAAATGTTCCAGCCAAGGCCAAGATGCCCTAATGGGTCACAAGGCACCTCTATTTATAGATACATCCAGGGGCAAACTTGTCAAATTACAAGGGCATAATTGTCAAATATTAGTTGTAAATATCTTTGACAATTGGGATCATTAGGCACCGACTTTGACCATCAATTTTGACATCGAAATGTTGTGAATTTTAATCACATGTCTTCATGAAAGTTGTAGATATTTCTCTCAGCTTTCTAGAACATATTGATTTGCACAATTTGGATACGTATTTTGAGAGATACAGTCCAAATACTGAGGCCTGATCAGACTGGGTCGAGACTGTAGATGGGTTCATTTCAAGCCCAATTTTGATCCATTAAGAGCCCGAATTTGATGATGCTTGTGAAATGCAATCTTGTAGAAAATTGAATCAGCTTTTCAAAACATTAAGAATTGCACCATTCTGATCTATAAATAGAGAGTTATGCCCATTTTACCGAACCTGTAACAAAACCAAAATTAAGAGGAATTAATTCCAAAGATACAAATGCTACAAATATGCTTAAGTTGAGGAATTTAATGACACTATTAATGCAATATGATGAACTAAACTCTTATTAAACATGCATATTTAAGTATTCATCAATTGACAGCCCACAAAATCTTAGCCATAATTTCTGCCATAATTTTAGTAATTGACAGCCCACAACCAGCCCACAACCTCTGCCATTGATACTGACTTCTTGTAAAACTCTCTCCAGCTCATCAAACATCTTGATTTTGACAGTGCCAATTCCAGCAACCTTGCATGCTTTATTGTTGCCAAGAAAAACTATAACATCCTCAACTTCTTTAAGGGATTCGAACTAACTTCTGTTGGGGCACATATGGAATTAACATTCTGAATCCAGGTCCATTCCTGGCTGGAATCTCCTTCAGAAATAGCAACAACTTCTGCAGTATCATTGTTTTCAGTCACAACTGCTGCGTTACCTAACTCCTTTTGTCTTTCTTGAGTTCTCTTCTTTCTATCAAGACAGTCTCTCTTAAAGTGTCCTTCCTCGTGATAGTGGAAGCACTTTAAGGTGGATTTAGATTGACCTCTCTTAGAAGATCTATTCTTGTTCCCTTTAGAATCCCTCTTGTCATTCCTTCTTCCAGCCACAAGTCCCTCTCCACTATTTTCTTCTTTAACCTCTAACTTTCTCTGAAGTTCTTTGGCTTGAATTGCTAATTGAACTTCATCCAAAGTGATGGTTGTGTCCCATAAACCATGACATCCTTGAAATTTTCATATTGTTTTGGAAGAGAATGAACAAGAGGAGTGCTTTATCGTCATCTTCTAATTTGATATCAATATTTTATGAAAATCATCCACTTGATCTTGAAGGGATCTGTCATCTTGCATTTTGAATTAATACAGTCTTTGCTTACTATAAAATTGATTTGCCAAAGATTTAATCGTGTAAAACTTCTCAAGTTTTGTCCAGATGATTACAACAGCGGTTTCCTTTGAAACTTCTCTCAAAACTTTATCTCCTAGATAGAGAATAATTGTTGAATGAGCCTTCTGCATCACCTCTGCCTTTTCTTTATCAGTAAGATCTGGAGATAAATATTTGAGACCCTTTGGAGCGTCAGCCAAGCCTTGGTGGGTAAGTAATGCTCTCATCTTGATTCTCCAAAGGCCAAAATCATTCTCGCCAGTGAATTTTTTGATGTCAAACTTCATAGATGCCATACAACCTAAAGCTTTGATACCAATTGATGTACGAGCAACCAAGAATTGAATTCAAGAACTTACAAATTGTCAAAAACTAACCAACCAGAAAAATGATGAAAGACCAAGCAAACAGTCCAAGAACACAGAAGAATTACGTGGTTCAGCCAAGAATGGCCTATATCCACGGGAAAAGAAGCAATTCACTGTAGAAAAGGTGTTTACAAAGCTGTATAAACCTGGAACATATTTCCAAAATTTGAACCCCCTCACAGAATTCATCTCTTACCAACCGTTTATAAGATTCTCTCAAATTCACCTACTCTCTAAGCTTCTCTCAACTCTCTTTTCTATATTCTTTTTGTCCCATCCAATAACTACCTATATATATCCTAGATAGCTGCCCTTGGATTCCCCGTGATCCTAACTTCCTAATTAAAAATTAATTGAGCTGCATATGCTAACTGCCTCAGCTGATTGACAGTTATTTTTGTTAAGTCAATTATTCAATTATGGCCAGTAATTGAATCATAACTAACTCCCAGTTCTAGCTGACTTTAGCTAGCTTTGATCAAGTCTTTCATCAATTTTTGAGTCACATTTTAACATCTCCATTGCTCAAATAGCGACCCAACGAACACAGCTCACCTGTTGAACACTACTCAAAAAGTTTTGGGCAATCCTGCATTTAGAATCATACATCTCCATTACGTCTAAAGTCATCGTTTGCATTTTTTGTCTTCAACTATCCCTAACTTTTAAAAAAAAATCATGGACCACCATTCCGTTGAAATTCCATTTGTTGACGACAAATTTCCATCCACTTCGATTGGTATTACTAAAATACCCCTCTATGCAATTGTAAAATGCGTAGAAACTAAAGATACAACATCATGTTAAAAGACCAATTTACTCTTGAAAGAGTGAATGTTATATACACTTTCATATGCCCTTTTGGTGACCTAGATGACATTTTTGCCCTTAAACAAATAAATAAAGTAAGTAGCCATTGCTTCATAGCCGTTGGACTCCATTCAGGACATGAATTGTGCAGTATAAGTACTTGTTTTGCACAACAAAATTCATTCACATTTCTTGGCATTCAACTAAAGCAAAATTCATCTAAAATGCTAAGCATTCAACTAAAAAATTCAGCATCCTTAATCACCATTCACACAAAGCATTATTCACATGAACAACTCACATAGCTTAACTAGCATCACTCTCAACACACAACCAGTCATCCACATCAACACATTTAAAGCAATGAGTCAATCAATGTCAAGCAATTCAACACACTACCACAACTCAACAAGTAAAATGTGAATGACAACTTAATAAAATTCAAAAACAGGAAATGCAAGTGTGGTCTAAAGGCTGCTGTTATGATATCTGAGTTAACAAAGAATCCTGGTAAGCTCTATTTCATATGCATAAGTGGAGCATGCAACTTTTACAGGTGGTGGGAGCCTGATAATGAATAATATGAGTATGATGTTGAATGCTTTCATGGTCATAGACAAGAGATGGATGTTGCTGACCCTATCATAAGAGAGATGCATGATGATTTGAAACAACTACTTTGCAGTAGTGAAATTGTCCAACAAATTAATGAACAATTGAGGAATGCTGTAATGGCCTGCAAGCTCCTAGTCTATATTTCTTGTTGTTTTTACTTGCATGTCTTGTAAAGATGATGTACTGTAACAATAGATTTATGAAATGCACATTGATGGGCATGTATGCAATATCTAACAGTGAAATGCACAAACAAAAAAGAGCAATGCGTTCAAGCATTCTTTGTATAAATAGAAAACTGTTGCATTGTTTTAAACAAAATATCACATCATTGTTGCATTGAGTTTGAATTGAATATTGTGCCTTATGTGGTCCATGCCTTGTGCCATATAAAGCATAACATTCAGAATGTGATACAAAAAAATCAAATTTATATGCCATATGCCTAGCTTCTGCATGCTATTATAGTTTCCTTTACCAAAAAAAAAAAATGCAACCCCATAGGCTCCTTTACAAAAGGACATGCAACCCCACAAGTTCTTTTGCAAAAAGACATGCAAGCCCACATATTTACCCTAATAAACCCTATACACCATTCATTTAAAAGGTTGCATAGATCAAAACCTACCAAAAACCAAGATCCCAACTAAACTTGGTTACCTTCACGGTTTTGTTTTGGGAAGCCACCTTGCTTCTATATGATTAACCAAAAAGAAAATAAATATGCAAGACATATTGAAGCCCAAAAATGCTTAAAAGTCAAAACAAAACAATTTCAAATATTACCTGTCCTTGTCCTAAATATAGGTGACCTAACTGATTGTTGAGATGATATCTGAGGACCTTGAGATGCTACTGGAGGTGGCCGTGATAGGTGTCTATTTATGTATTACTTTCATATCAATTTGTCCATGTTTCTTTGCTATGTTCCTTGGTATTTTTATGTTTTTGTGTGGTTTTGATGTTTGTAGGAGTTTTGGAGCAACTTGCACAAAAATAGAGTAAAACCCTTCATTTTCACCTCTGCTAATCAGCCAATTTCTCAGAGTTGATTGTATCGATATACAATTAACCGGATAACATGCTATATACCATTGAAAAGCTCTTGAAGTCTATTTTTTGGAGAAATTTACGGTTCATGAATATATGTAGTGTACCAAAAGTAATGATAAAAATGGTATGAGAAGTGTATATTTGTAATTCCACATATCACTGTAGCATGTTATTAAATAGGGGGACACTGTAGCAAGTTACTGTAGTAGAGTATATAAACATATTTTAGGGTTTTATTTTGATAACTTGAGGAGGGGAGAATGTGTGGGAGGCTTCAGCTTTGGATTTCTCTCATCTCCTAGAGTTCTTGAAAGAGAAAGAAGGTTTGGAAAGAGGAAGAACTACAATCTTAAGAGATTTTCATCAAATTTGCTAAGTTTTCCCTTTCCCTTTCATTTTCTGGAATGTCTCTATATTGTATTGTATTTGTATTGTGTCTGAATATGTGTAACTAAATCTGAATTGGTTGAGGGTGATTTCAAAGCCCTTGATATGGTTTTTGTGAGTTGATTGTGCAAGATATTGTTATTCAATTCTCTAATTGAAGTTGCTTGTATTCTCTCATATTTAATGCTTATGATTGCTTGCTGATTGTATTTGGGTGGCCAACTGAATATAATCTGGATATTGTCTATTGCTAGACTAGAAATCTTGATCCGTAATTGTCTTGAATTTCTAATCATTAGTAGCAAAATTGTGATCAGAGATTGCAATTGGAGAATATAACCTAAGTTAAATAATCTGAACTTGTGTGGTTATTGCTTAGCATATATGCTGTTATTTGCATCGATACCAACAACAGCTAATAGCACGCCTTCCATTGGACCCTTAAGGTGACATCTATCAAGACCAATAAAAGGTCTACAGCCCTCTACAAACCCTGTCCTTTGTGATGGAAAGCTAATGAAAAAACCTTGAAATTTGGGTTTTTCAGAAATCAAATCAACAGCCGTTTCAACATATACAGTGGAACCAGTGTTTGTTAACCTCACAATGTTGGCATATTTATGCAAAAGGCTAAGGGCTTTTGCATGGTGTTCACCTATGACCTGCAAAGCTCTCATTCTAGCCCAATATAGCTTCTGCTTGGCTGGTTCTAGGCCATATTTACTTTTCAAATCTTTTTTTAACCATTCTATTGTTAGGCTAAGATTTTCCCTAAATTGATCCTCATAGGTTTTAGTGATCCACAAACATGTGCACTTAAGAGTTTTTGGCTCGTTTGTATAGGAATCGTTTGGATAGTAAGTCTTTATTTTAAAAGTCACTAGATCTTGGGTTTTTGAGGCATGAATGCTCCATAGGCAGCCAGGTTTTGTACACTTACATGAAATCCTCACTTTCTCATTTTTCACTCTCTTCAACACTGTTCCACTCCTCACTGAATACTCTCTCAAAGTTTGTCTAAAATGGTGTGGCATTCTTAAATGTTTGCCCTACCCTAAACACTACCTCTCCATCTAAGGTAGCCCTAAACAAATTCTTTCTACGCACCCTGGCCATTGTAGCACTCCTCACCTCATCTTCAGAACTACTAATTAATCTCTCAAAATTCTCTCTATCACTTTGATAATGTGAGTTGCCAAGTGATGAGACATCTTCATTATCACTACCTACGACACTATCATCATGTTCAAACTCAAAATCAGAATCATGCCTGTAATCAGCATGTGAATTAGATTTGTAATGAAAACCTACTATGGCCTATTGACTTTTCTACATCTTCCAGGTTAGGCAACTAGAAGATGCTTCTCTTTCTACATTTTGTTTTATGTTGGGCAACTCAGGTTCAGTACATGGTTCTACATTGGAATTCTCAGGTTCAACTTCTTTTTCTATAGTTTGTTCTAAATTGGTCACCTCAGGTGCAGCTCCATTGTCACCTACAGGTTCATCTTCACCTAAATCACAGCCTAACTCAGCACTCCCCAATTCATTTTCACTTGCACCCTAACCCAGGTTTAGTCCCATTTTCACATATATTAGAACCCAACCTACCATCATTCTCTTTTTCATTGTCACCTACAATTAATCTTTGAACCTCATTTTCAGGTAATTGACAGTTCAAGGGCTCAGTTTCTACAAGGGTAACCTCAAAAACAATTGTAATTTCAAAAACATAATTTTTTTCAAACATTTTCAACAATTCTAAGAACTGGGAGTCATTGTCAATAACTCTGGTCTCACCATTCCAAGGCAACTCAACACTAAATTTAACATCCCAAAAATCAACAACCCCCAGACCAATAACCTCGATAGTAACCTGAAAAAGACCTATTCTAGACACTTTATCAGGGTCAATGAAACCAAATGGTATCTGGGTACCATTACATCTCAATGTTAAGAAAAACACATCTATCTTACTGCCATATGCATCAATAACATTAAACACACAAGAAAAGCACATCAATATGCTTTTGCAAATAAACTCACAAATATTGTAGTATATATGATTACAAATTGTGTTAAACACATAGAAAAAAACATCATGAGTTAATAAATTAGACAAGGAAGGG
Organism: Boswellia sacra; assembly: GCA_013180625.2. Lineage (NCBI taxonomy): Eukaryota > Viridiplantae > Streptophyta > Magnoliopsida > Sapindales > Burseraceae > Boswellia > Boswellia sacra. Next base: position 38,459 of record SNVD02004314.1, on the reverse strand, counting down.
ATATTTAGAACTACTATAGCATATACTACAGCATAAATTTACATGCATTTCAATCCATAACATTAAAACCACTCAAAAAGACACATAAATAATATAATTATAACCTCAATTCTGAAAACCCCCATGTTTACGCATCAATGGTTATAGATTACACAAGAACAAGATCATGAAACTAATATAAACTCAACACCATAAATACATGCATGTTAATAAAGTAGTCCAACCAGCAAAAATAACAGATCAACTATATGATTTTCACCTCAATTTTAAAAACCCCCAAATATAATCAAATTGTTAAGGTTTTGATTTTAATATTTTCAGACAAGACCAATGCATACAGCACTACATATATCAACAACAAAAGAAAAAGAAACTTTGAAGCTGTATGAAAAAGCAAAAAAAAAAAAAAATACAACAGCTGCAATAACGCAAAGTTTTTCATTCCAGCTTACATGCATGGCATCCAAGAAGCGAATCATAAAACAAAAAAAAAAAATACTAGTTGACGTTCACATCAACTTCAAGGATATTTTGGGCTTTCGAAAGACGATGTTTCAATTCAGCTTTGCATGAAGTCGGGTAGGTGAACTAGCGCACAAACCATAAGAAGAAGAAAATAAAGAAAATTTCATGAAGTACGGACCGAAAAGAAAGAGAAAGTGGAGTTAATTTAATAGTTGACTCTTACATTATAGTGTTGACTTGTCATTATATTTTTACCATTTTAACCATGTTGTTTCAACTTATTTACAAAATCTAACGGAATTTCTAATGGAAGGGTGGTCCATGATTTTTTTTTTGAAAAGTTAGGGGTAGCTGAAGACAAAAAATTCAAATAATGACTCTGGAAGTAATTAGGCCAAAATATAAGGGTGCTCTATGATATTAACCCATTTTTCAAGATAGGTGCTTTTGAATCTTGACTTTGTTACCTCTCCATGCATGTATTCAATGGCCATTGCTTTTGGCTTGCTTTTTCGTATTGTCCTTTTGCCAACTTTACAAGTTGTGCTTTCAATCTTGTCTTGTGGGCTCTAAGTGTATCCTAAAAAACTAATTTTTAAGGTCCATTAATTATATAATTAGATTGCAGTTTCAATCATCTAAAGTTTAGTAAATGATTTAAAAAATTAATTTGTTGTCATTGTCATGCATCCTTTCTCATAGAAAAATTTATCTTGCTATAGGAAAAAAAGTAAAAGAAAATAAGAGTTAAAGTCATTTGTTTTTTTCACTTGATACTGTTTAACACTTTTTACCACTTATCACTTTTTAGAACTTAATACTAATGACTTAATTAATATGTTTACTTTTTCTTTTTTCATACCACTTAAAAAAAGTGGTAAGGGAATATTATAATTTAAAATCAACATATTTCTCCTTGTAATTAAAAAGTAAAACTTATATATTATATATCTGAAAAATTAAATAGTAAAGGACAATAAAATTAATACAAACTTTAATTAATTTAATTTATATGTTTAATGTTGAATAAAATTTTTAAAATTAAATTAAATAATCATTTGTAGTAATTCAAAACATTTTTTATTAATATTATTAAACTTGTATGAATATCAAACTACGTGGAATCTACTTCATAAATTAAATAGACTTACAAAAATTTAAAAAACTTCAATTTTCTATATAATTTTTTATTGCTTAAATTATGAATCAATTTTTGGCTAAAATATATTAATAAAGATGACAAAGCGACATGAATAATATATAAATTGATACCATTACATTATATCAACTATACTAAACTATAGAATTTTTTTATTGTAAGGAAACCATAAAACAAACAATCAACCAATTATTTCCTTGACTTCTTCTGACTTTCACTTTTTCAAGCAAAGCATTCTTATGTATTCAAACCAAACAGAGTTAACTCCAACTTTGAGTAAGCATGAGAAAATGTTTGTAATTTCTGAGATTCAAGATCCAATAAGAGTGAGCTCATCAAATTGAATCCAGGTAGTGGTAGCACCCTTTCATTTAGCCACAACTTCTCTATCAAGCAATAGAAATTGACAATGATTAATCAAAGAAATAACTATTGGCAACATGTCAATGCCATGTAACTAGCTTACTTATAGATAGGTAAAATCTTGTCAATTAGGGAGAGAAGAGGAAAATATGTCTCCAATTCTTTTCTGGTTTAGATAAGAACTGTTGGTGTCAACGTTCATGTGCCATGCACATAATATTTTGTCTAACTTGTGATAAAACAAGAATATTATATTTTAGGAAGTATTTGGTTTATAATCAATATCCTCTTAGAATAGAACATTATTTAATGTATCCTAGTGAAAATATGAGAATATTTATTTGTGTCCTAATTCCTTTAGGATTCATACTTATATATCTTTCTATTATATTTCTCCTTATCCTAATGTAATTTTGATTAGGATTTTTATAGGATTCTAAGGAGATTTCGTCCAGACCTTCCACTATATATACAAAGTTATTTTCACATAACTTAGTTGGCTGATTAGTAGGTTGGTTGTGTGGAGTTTATGTTACGACATTCCAAGGATTAAGAGGAGAGCTTCAATGCAGATTGGAATGTTTCATTGATTTGATTTTATGAGTGTTTTATTCATGTATGATTGATTGTAATCGTGCATGAATTGTTGATTAGGTCTGTTTGAGTTAGTAGACACTTGAGAGAACTTGCGAGTTAAGTGTTTATGTAATTTAGTGTCATACATCGTGGTTATGATACACTTAACAGTGTATTGTTAAGTTATATGTGACAGAGCGTGAGCAGTGTCACTAGAGTTTAAAATCTTGATAGGATTTTGTTTTACAAAGACTAGGTCAGTGTGTGAGAGTGAGTCAGTACTATAAACGATCCTAAAGATTGTACAAATAAGAATTAGTGAATTGTAGCTCTATAGTTGTCCATGGATGTAGGTTTTATAACCAAACCACTAAAATCCTCCAGTTTTCTGCTATAATTCTCATAATTGCATACTTCCAAAACTTACAATTGGTATCAGAGCAGGTTCACTGATAGACAAGTGAAGAAAACGATCATGTTGATCTGGAAGGATGGAGTTTATTTGCAATGGAGGATTTGGAACACAACCACCTATTCTTAATGATAGTAATTATCCACGTTGGAAAGTAAGAATGATGATGTATATCAAATTTCTTGATGATAGGGCATAGACTAGTGTACTTAAAGGATGGACACCACCAACAAAGTTGAATGCTTTTGGTGATGCTAAACCCAAATCTAGGGAGGAATGGATTGATGAAGAGTACAGACGTTCAAGCTGGAACTCAAAGGCTCTTAATGCAATTTTTACTGCAGTAGACTTAAACAATTTTGGATAGATATCTAGGTGCAAAGTGACCAAAGAAGCTTGGGACATACTTGAGGTAAAATATGAAGGTACCATATCTGTTAAAAGATCTAAATTGATGAGACTTAATTCTCAATTTGAAAATTTGATGATGCATGAAGATGAGTCAATTTCTGAGTTTTACTCTAAGATATGTCATATCACAAATTTTGCATATATGCTTGGCAAAACTTTTGCTGATGCAGAAATTGTTAGCAAAATTATCAGGTTTGTTCCAGATAAATTTCAACCTAAAATTTCAGCCATTGAAGAAGTTAAAAACACTGATGAGATGAGGGTTGATGATCTGATTGGCATTCTACAAAACTTTGAAATTAATTAGAGTACTAGGAAACAAAAAGGAAAAAGCATTGTATTCAATGTTAAAACTAAAAAATCTGATGATGAAAGTAATGATGAACTTGATGAAACTGATTATAAACAGATTGCTTTTCTAATAAAGAATTATGTCAAGTTCATGAATAAGAATTTCAGGAAAAACAATCAAGGAAAGCCATCAAACTCAAATGAAGACAAGTTCAGGAAATTCAACAAGGAGAATGACAAGAAGAAATTGAAGCAACTTGATAAGAAAGGACAGATTTAGTGTTATGAATGTTCTGGTTATGGGCATATTTAGTCTGAATGTGCTAATCTCAAGAAGAAGAACAAAGGCTTGACAGCTACCTGGAGTGATGAATTAGAATTTGATTCGGATGATCAAGAATGCATGAATAATTTTGTTGCATTCACAGCATCAGCAGCCTATAAAGGGGTAGCTGTTATGACTGACATAACAGAAAATTGCAGAATCAATGCTGATCATTCAGATGAAGAAGAAGGTCTAGAATACTATGAAGAGTTGTAAGAGACTTATAATGCACTCTATGGTGAATGGCTGAATAAGAAGGAAGAAATCAAAACCTTGAAGACAGAGATTGAAGTGCTGACATGTGAAAAATCTTATGTTGAAAACCATATTACAAAACTAGAGATTTCTTTGACAGACAAAACAACACATGTTGAGAAAATTACAACAGAGCTGATTGGGAGCAAAAGATGTGTTGATCAACTCAGAATCGGGTCAGCTAAACTTGATCAGGTCTTGAGTCTTAGAAGAGACAACTCCAACAAACATGGACTGGGATTCAGGGAAGGTAATGTTGCATCTTTATCAACAACAATGTTTGTAAAAGCTTCAATATCAAGTAAAAATTCTGAACCTAACTCAATAAGATCAAGTCCTAGTTCAAAAAGCAATGAAACATTTGTTTCTCCTCTGAGTTTTTTCAAATCCAGTCCTGAAAAGGTAAGGAAATTCATTCCAACTTATTAGTTTTGTGGTAAAAAGGGACACATTAGGCCTAGATACTTTAAATTATTGAATCTTTTACATAAAAAATCAAAACAATTTAAACTGTTACAAAAGTCACGACTGCAGTGGGTTAAGAAAGACAAGACAATATGCTATGTTGCTCTTACTGCTCTTCAATATTCTTCTAACGATTTGTGATATTTTGACAGTGGCTGTTTCAGGCATATGATTGAAAATAAACAGATTTTGAAAATTTTAAAGCATGCAGGGAAGGAAATGTCACTTATGGAGATGGAGCAAAGAGTAAGATCATTAGTAAAGACACTTTAAATGTCAAAAGCCTACCCAAATTCCAAAATGTCTTGCTAGTTAAGGGTTTGAAAGCAAATCTAATTAGTATCAGTCAAATATGTGATGACAAATATATTGTTAATTTCACATAAAATAAATGTATGGTCTTAGATAATTTTGATAAATGCATTTTAGAAGGAAATAGATCTTCGGATAATTGCTATTTGGTAAAAATTGCACTTAAAGCTAAGATTTTAGATTTGGAATTATGGGATCAAAAATTAGGTCACCCAAATTACAAAGACTTGGTTAGATCGACTAAGTTAGGTGTTGTAAAAAGAGTTCCTAAATTTGATGACAATGTATATGACATTTGTGGACCACGTCAAATGGGAAAACAAATTAGAAGTTCACACAAATCCAATCTACATCTTAGCACATCCAAGATACTTGATTTGCTTCACATGGATCTTATGGGTCCTATGCAAATTGAAAGCATTACAGGTAAGAGATATATATTTGTTTATGTGGATGACTTTTCTAGATATACTTGGGTTGATTTTATTAAAGAAAAATATGAAACTTTTGAAGCTTTCAGGAATCTTTGTGTTAAGCTTGAAAATGAGCAAAACAGGAATATTGACAGGATAATGAGAATAAGAGGTGATCATGGCAAGGAGTTTGAAAATATTAGCTATGCTGATTTTTGCAAATATCATGGTATTGATCATGAATTTTTATCTCCCAAAACCCCTGAACAAAATGACATTGTGGAAAGGAAGAATAGAGATGGTTAGAGTGATGCTTAATAGCAAGAAGTTGAACCAAAGGCTATGGGCTGAAGCAATAAGCACTGCTTGTTATATTTCAAATAGAGTTTTTCTAAGACCTGGCACTGACCAGACACCTTATACAAATTTGAAAGGTAGAAAACCTAATTTGAAATATTTTCTTGTTTTTGGATACATGTGTTACATCTTAAATGACAGAGAGCTGTTAGAAAAATTAGATCCTAGAAGTGATGAAGGAGTTCCTGTGGGATATGCACAAAATAGCAAAGCATTTCGGGTTTACAATCTTCGAACTGAGGCAGTCATGGAATCTACAAATATAGTCTTTGATGATCTGGATGATTATGTAGAATACTCACAAGAGGAAAGCATAACCAACTTTACAGAAGATACAAAAAAATTAGATTACTACTTGCAATTGCTTGTTTCCTTGATTTTAAATTGTACCAAAAGGATGTTAAAACAACATTTTTAAATGTCTATCTCAATGAAGAAGTTTTTGTTAAACAGCCTAAAGGATTTGAAGATCTTAAACATCCTGATTTTGTGTATAGATTGCAGAAAGCTTTGTATGGATTGAAACAAGCTCCTAGAGCTTGGTATGAAAGGTTGACAAATTTTTTGATCAACAGAGGTTATAGAAGAGGTAGCGATGATAAAACTTTGTTTATCAAACATGCATCTAACTATTTTATTGTTGCTCAAATATATGTTGATGACATTGTTTTTGGATCAACTAATAAAAGCAAAACTAATGAGTTTCTTAAGTTGATGCAGGAAGAGTTTGAGATGAGCATGGTAGGAGAATTAAATTTCTTTCTCAGATTACAGGTTAAGCAAATGAATGATGGGATATTCATATCTCAATCAAAATATGCTAAAAATCTTGTAAAGAAATTTGGGCTTGAGAACTCAAAACCAATGAAAACTCCTATCAGTACTAACTTTAAACTTTCAAAAGACAATACAAGAAAAGAGATTGATGTAAGTTTGTATAGAAGTTTTATTGGCAGTTTGCTATAGCTTACAACAAGTAGACCAGACTTGTGCTTTAGTGTAAGACTTTGTGCAAGATTTCAAGTAAATCCCAAAGAATCACATCTGGCAGTAGCTAAGAGAATCATCAGGTATGTACATGGAATACATGATTATGGAATATGGTTTTCAAAAGATACAAATGATTATGTTGTAGGGTTTAGTGATGCTGACTGGGTGAGAAATATAGATGATAGAAAAAGCACATCATGAGGGTGTTTTTATCTTGGTACTAACTTGGTTTCTTGGCATAGTAAAAAGCAGAATTCTATTTCTTTATCTACTGTTGAAACTGAGTACATAGCAGCAGAAAGTTGTTGCACACAACTACTGTGGATGAAACAAATGTTGAGTGATTATGGTATTGAATAGAAACCTATAACTATGTTTTGTGATAATATACTAGTGCTATAAATATTTTCAAAAATCCTATTCAGCATTCTAAAAAAAAACACATTGACATAAGATACCATTTTATAAGGAAACTTGTAGAGTTTAAGGTGATACACATTGAACATATCTTCACTAATAAACAATTGGCTGACTTGTTCACTAAGGCATTAGATACAACAAGATTTGAGAATTTAAAAAAGGCCTTAGGTATCTGTCAGTTTTCTGAATAAATACTGCTTGCTGTTATGATAATTGTATCTGCAATATCATAAGTGTTCTTCTAATTTAGCATGTGTGAGCTGTAATATAAAAAGTGTGTGAATGATAAGATACTGGATTAAAATAAAAAATACAGAGAGGGCTCCCAATATATGATGTGTGAAAGCCGTCATTGAGAGTAAACTCAGGGTATCTAAGAAATATGTTGAGGTCACCCACTCAAATAAAAAGGGCTATCTCTATATTGTGTGAACGCTACTGTATTTATAAATCTAATGGGATTAAAATATGTCAAAATAATATTTTTGACATCTCAATCAATTGAAAAGATAAATGAAAAATAGCTTTCATGTGAAAGTAATAAACAACTCTGAAGTATGCTTTCTTAGAATGATTCATATGATGTTCACCTATTATTGTTATGTTAAATTTAACTGTTTTCTATTATGTTTTTGGTATCATACGATGCTCTTTGTGCCAATCCGAAATTTGACTTTTCTTGTGTGTCTAGACGTCAAAATGCCACGTCAGTTGTATTGAATTGAGAGGAAGAAGTTTCAATGGCGGGAATCCTAACTCTATTCTAATAGAAATCAAAATTTGAATTTCTCTTCGTTAATGGCAGTTTTTAAGCAGTTTTGGAAAGGAAATTAAAATTAATTTTTGTTGAAAACAAATTTTTTTAAATTTAGCCTAGTATATTATGAGGACAGTTAGGGCCTTTCTTATTCATGCCATACTCTAACAACAGTTTCGACACTTTCTCTCTCGTCTTGTTGTTCTCCCTCTGTTCTGAGAAACTCTTGCAGAACTTGAAACCCTAACAATGGCGACCACAATCGAATCTTCAAAAACACATAGTTCCTCATCTTCATAGATGACTTTGGTTACAACATAGCAACAGTGAAAAGTTGTCTCATTCACAATAGCCTCAAGTAGATATTCTGATTGATCCTGCTATGGGCGAAGATGAATTGATTCTAGTGAAGAAGATGAAAGACAAGGTGAAGCCAAAGTATAACAAGTTCCTCACAGCAACCGTCAAGCAAAAATTCTTGAAGCACACTTCAAAGAGGAAACTGCAGAGGGAGAGACCAATGAGACTGACCGCCTTCAACAACTATGGTTTGAGTGAGCTTCTTGAGTCCATATATTGGACTCATATGGTAAACAATTTTCTGCCCCCTGTGAAGTCGTTAATTTAGGAATTCTATGCCAATATCTCTACTTCAATTGATGATCCGAAAAGCTTTCATTATCATAAGGTATATTGTATAGGAAAATTTGTGAAATTCTTACCGAATGTCATAAACACATTCTTTGATATACCAATAGGAAGCTTACATTTATTGGATGAGAATTTTGATATGGCTGTAGTGATTAAAGAATTGATTGGTAGAGGGGACATAGAATGGAAACTGAGGGATGGAATTGACCAGCAATATCTCAAAAAGAAGTATAAGGTGATGCATAAGATTGCACGGTTTAATTGGCTTCCTTCATCACATCAAAACCAAGTCCGAGAAGATAGAGTCAAGTTTTTGTATTGTTTGGGCACCAAAAGACTTATCAATTTTGGCTTGTTAGCTTATAGATTGATTGTTCAGATTGCTCCATACAAATCTGACTATCATTTACTGATTTTTTCTTGCTTAATTCAAGGAATTCTAGTACAAAATGGTATCCCTATAAGTCCCAAAGAACATACTGAAACACTGACCAATTCAATCACCAAACATTTTCTACATAGGTTGCATGATAAATCTGACCTCCTTGCACCAGAACCAAAACCCGGGAGAGTCCGGAAACATCCTATGGGCAATGTAGAAGAAAAACTTGCTGAGATAAATTCTATCTTGAAAGATATTGTGCAGGATCTTAAAGTTATCAAGGCTAAACAATTTGTTTTGAAGGCCAAGCTGGTAGGACAATCTGGTACTGCAAAAGAATCACAGCCAATAGAAACTGACAATGTAGTTCCTGAGAAGTTTGCAGAGCACATACCAGAATCTGATGCACCACTACCTGAAGAAGCTGAACCTATACCAGTAGAATATCCAACTGCACAAACTGCTGTTGAGACAGACATAACAGTAGATAAGAAGCAAAAGAAAAAGAAATGCAAGACAACTACAAAGGGATTGAAAGATAAGAGGAAGATCAAATTGGTGAAGAAACCATCTGACAAGAGGAAAAAGAAACTAGATTCAGCAGCTCCAGAACTGCAGGATGAGTCTTTGTCAGATGAACCACAACAAGCAGAGACCGAGATGAAATTGCCTTCACCAATTACTGAGGAAAAACCTCATGTTTCTCTAGTCCTTAAAGCAGAGCATCATGATCCTCCATCACCAACACAGTCACTACCTCATGAAGACACCACCACATCACCTGCAGCACATCCTAAGGAAGAACACACTCAGGAACCCCCTTCTGTAGTAGACACAACTACACCAGCCACACCTCCACCATCAACACTTGTAGAAAAGTCACTGGTTCCTTCTCAAAAAACTGTTGTTGAGTTGTATACAACTGAAACCAGTGCTGAACGGCTTGATAAGGAGATTCACAGAGTTGTAGCTGAAGTTACTGCCACTTCCTCCGAGACTACTGAAACACAGCCTGTTCTTGAGCCCATTGTGCAGCCTACACCAACTACTACTGGCAAACAGTACAAAGTGAAGGCTAGTAGGATTAAGAAGCGCTTTGGAAATTCCTCATCCCCATCTGTTCGCAAGTCTCCAAGATTGCGTTATTTTTTGCCAACTTGTCATGAAACCTAGGGGGAGCAGGAGGAAGGAATTTGTTTTTGTTATAACTATTTTTCTATTTTTTTTTTGAACTATTCTGTTCTTTTAATTCTGTCTGATATTTTGATGATCTCCTTCAGGGCAGTATGTAAGGAGTAAGGGGGAGTAAGGCATGTTTATGTTTTCGACTGTGTGTTATTTCTTTACTATGTTATGTGTTTTATCTGCCTATTTCATTTGATGTATGTTTTTGATTTACTCTAATCATGACAATGGTTGCAGTGTTATTTGACATGATTGTCAACCTCACTTTTGTGTTGTTTTGCAGGATAAACACAATCAGACATTGTTTTGTTATGTGTTTTGTAATAGTATACTATTGTTATGTCTATAAGCATGATGTTTGTGTTTGCTTGATCATAATTGCTTTTAGATATGTCTAACTTATCTCTGAGTGAATTTTTTCTTTGATCAGAAGCAGTTTATTGTTTTCATCACAAGTTGCCAAAAAGGGGAAGATTGTTGGTGTCAACGTGCATGTGTCATGCATATGATATTTTTGTCTAACTTGTGATAAAACAAGAATATTATATTTTAGGAAGTATTTGGTTTATAATCAATATCCTCTTAGAATAGGACATTATTTAATTGTATCCTAGTGAAAATAGGAGAATATTTATTTGTGTCCTAATTCCTTTAGGATTCATACTTATATATCTTCCTATTATATTTCTCATTATCATAATGTGATTTTAATTAGGATTTTTATAGGATTCTAAGGAGATTTCATCCAGACCTTCCACTATATATACAAAGTTATTTTTACATAACTTAATTGGCTGATTAATAGGTTGGTTGTGTGGAGTTTATGTTACGGCATTCCAAGGATTAAGAGAAGAGCTTCAATGCAAATTGAAATATTTCATTGATTTGATTTTATGAGTGTTTTATTCATGTATAAGAGATTATAATCGTACATGCATTGTTGATTAAGTCTGTTTGAGTTAGTAGACACTTGAGAGAACTTGCGAGTTAAGTGTTTATGTAATTCAATATCAAACATCATGGTTATGATATACTTAATAGTGTGTTGTTAAATTATCTACGACAGAGAGTGAGCAGTGTCACTAGAGTTTAAGATCTTGATGGGATTTTGTTTTACAAAGATTAGGTCAGTGTGTGAGAATAAGTTAGCACTGTAAACGATCTTAAAGATTGTACAAACAAGAACTTAGTGAATTGCAGCTCTATAGCTGTTAGTGGATGTAAGTTTTATAACCGAACCACGTAAAATCCTCCTATGTTGATTTACATCATAGTTTACTGTTATAATTCTTATAACTGTATACTTCTAGAACTTACAACAACAAATATGAAAATGGGCCAATAAGAACAGGACCAATCTCCAGTTGCAGTGTAAAAAGTAAAAAGTAAAAAGTAAAAGAAAAGAATATTAATGAACTAAGAAATTCATAAGAAAATAAAAAAATAAAATAAAGACTCTTTCAAATGAGAATCAGTGGTTGCCACAACATATTATAAAAGTAAAAATACCAAAATAATAGTAAAAGACAACCCATTGTATTCTCAGTGCCAATAAACTACAGCAGGTTTTCTTCCCTAACCAAGCTTGTCCTTTCCAACATGAACTTTAATTAAGTACTTCAGAAGTAATGGATTAGGAAATAAAACATCATATTGTCCTTTTCGATTTTGATTGAAAGACCCAAGAGGTTTCTCTGAAGCTAGATTTTTTGTTCTTTAGAAAGTGAATGTCATAACTACCTTATCTCTCTATAGCTAACATTTTATATCATCTTGTAATGATTAAAAAAGGAGGTCCACTCCACAATGGCTAACCAAATGTAATTTTACTAGAAAAACGCTTGGAAACAAAGAATAAGAAGATCTTGCTAGGTGCTTATATTGTCGACTCAAGAAGATAATGAATACAGATTAAACATGGTTGAATTGGTTATCTGTCAGTCCTAAGTCTTGACATCGACATGAACTACAGAAGAATAACAGGATGCTTTAGCATGAAAAGAAACGAAACCATAGCTTTGTCAGAGTAATCTATCTAATCAAAGCAAAAGAAGAAGCAACAAAGCTGGTGGCTTATGTGATTAAAAAAGCTAGATTATAATTTGTCATTGATGTTGTTCTAACATTACATATTCATAGTTCTTTACCAAGGAAAAGAATGCCACAAGATTAAGATCAATGGAAATACATAATGCAAGATTAGCAAGGTACTAACCAAGAAATGTGAAATGGTTCATCCAAGCTATTTAAAATACTGATAATCAAGTTGTCATTGGTCACGCCTCGATTGGAGACCATGGAAATCAAACGTTTATGAGTATCCCCTGTCATTGCATCAGAATTTCACATTAGTCCACCATTCATGCATTCAGCAAAATATTCCATAAGTAACTCTTTGATATACTAATTTAGACCTGTAATAGGTCACCAACCCTCTGTTTTCAGCTTGCTTCTTTTCATACTAATTTGCAGGTTGATACATCAATTATAATCTGACAACCTAAAGAATAACTACAACAAAAAGAGCATAAATGGGTAGCCATTTCCATAACTTAAAACTTCAAATGAAGTGACTATCAATATTATGCATCCGGCTCCCAAAAATTAGTACCAAAGGCAGAATCATTATTGGATTTGGGTAAATGACTTTCAAATGGATTTATAATTTCTATACAATTAATTGATAAATTAAACATTCTCATTCAAGCTTGCAATTAAAAGTAACACATGTATCAAAAGTCTAAACAAAACAAACCCATCATTACTCAAAGCAGAGACAGTGCTCAAAGACATAGAAGTTAAATAACAGCAAGAAATAGTATAACACGAACTTCATACTGGAATCCAAGTCCACAAACAACAAAATTTAAGAAAGGGTTTCAACAACAAAGTAGCAGGAAAAACAAACAGGCCCTAAGGTTATTGTAGCTATAAAATCGAAAGCATCAATTTCTAGAGAAAATCAAAATGTTTCAACATAAACAACAACAAATCAAACAAAAAATCACATAGAGAAAATCGCAACAGCAATAACAAATCATGGAAACTCAACAGCAAAGTAAGCAAAAAAATCGCATGAAAATCAAACAGAAAATAAAAAACTTGATGAGAAAGATAAATCTGAAAAACCAGATATAGTGCCAATGTAAAAATATCGAAAGATGCTCATCGACGTTGGAGAAGTCGATTACGAGAGGAGTTAGGAGTGGCGTCGTGGCATCTTGGTTAAAATAAAAAGGGAATAAAAATGAAATTATCAAAATAATTTTGATATACGTGGGAGGGTAGTTTAGGCATTTCAATTTTTTCAAACATTTGACAGAAGAAAGGCAAAATTTCACTTTTTAAAAACAGTGGTATATCACTTAAAAAAAGTGTTGAATTAAAAAACGAACAAAAAAAAAATTTAATCACTTAAACCTGAATCGATTCATTCAATACAAGTGAAAAGTTGAAAAAAAAACAAGCCCATAGGATTCAACAATCGTTTGCATTGTTGTGTATTTTCTCGGTTACTATGATGTGCAAAGAATCTGCTTTAGCTTTTAAGTCATCAATCGATTTATTCAATATTCATATCCTTAGAATTTATCATTATAATATGTGACTTTTTGAATGCCAGAAAGGCGGAAGGAAATTACTGCTCAGATTATTTTTGCGGTCTGTGCAACCAAATTCAAACAAAAGAAGGATGATTAAAATGCCATATTTTTCTAAAATTCATTTTGGACATGCCTAAATTAATTGTTAATTGTTTGAGAACAAATTTTAGATTTTCAAAAACAACAACAAAGGTTATTTGTGCTTCTTAATCTGTAGGGCTTACAGAGTTAGACCTTACTGAAATAGAGAAAAAGGATATGCTATTATTATATGATTAAGATATTATTATATGATATGATTATAAGATCAAGTGATTTGCAATAATTAGTTTACATGATTACTAAACATAAGTGAATTATTATTCATGTCACTCATAATTTTCTCTACAAACTAGTAAAACACTATGTGGGTGATTCTCCTGTTAAGTTTTTTGATTTAATTAATTATACTTTTTTACTCATCTGTTACCTTCATGCTATATAAATTAATGTAATTCTCATCAAATTGTATACCTCTTGCATCTTATCTATAAGGATTTGTGAGAAATGAAACCTGATGCATGATCTGCTGCAACTAACAATTTTCTTAGCTTGCTAGAACTGTTAACTCACTTACATTTCTTCATCAAATAGTCAAGCATTTCTAACACAAGAGTTCTAGCAATACTCTCTTCCTTACTCTCTCTTTTTCACACCCTCTTTTTGGTGGTGACAGGTAACTATAAAACTTTTATTAAAATACAATAATAAGAAGTAAATCATGAATTTTTTAGGTATTAATTATTAAAATTTAGGAACACATATCAATACTAAAATGCTAAAGAATAGAAAAGAGTGTAAAAGAGAGTGTTATTAGACTTTCTCGTGAATTATATGCTTATATAGTGAGAATGTAACTCATTTTAATAACTACTTAAGTAACACTTATGCTGCTTAACTTCTCATATTGTATGGAAATAGTTATTATTTTATAACTGGCATAGAATATTAACGAGGGAAGAACCGGTAGTTGCACTTACACATCCATCATTTCCAGGAAACAAAACAAGTGATAACGAAACACAAACTAACATGCTCGAGCAAATCCTTGATTTCTAACAAAATAAAACAACCTCTTCCACAAATTCTTCTACATTTTGTCTGATGACCCACCTTCCTTGGTGGCTTCTCAACCAAAGTCGAACCATCATTAACTTAATTTGACACAAGTCAAAATTGTTCTCTTTTGAAGAAATGTTATTGGTGGTTGATTACACAGTACATTTTAAATCCCAACTTTTAAGCATGATTATACAAATTGTCTAAAAACTGTATCGCAAGAGATTTTCTCAAATCACTTGGTATTGCCTCTCGAAATATCATTACAAGTTGCTTCAATTGAAAAGTTAATCACTTCTTTTCGTTGAGATTTGTTTGCATAATTAATGAGAAAGTGGTGTCATTTGTAAGAAATCTAGAATTTAACATTGATATATAGAACCCTGGGGGTTCTCATGCAAGCCAAAGTATTATCTAATGATTTTTCATGTTGCCTTCGCAAATTTATGCTTTAAGAGAATTAGAGAAGAACCAAAAAAAAAAAAAATTCTTACTAGTGAGTATATTAAATTTTGACTGTAAGGTAAAGGTAGTAATCATATTATCACCTTTCAATATAAAATTGTACTAGACTGACAACCTTCATACAGTCTAAACTCTATAACTTGATGTGGTATTCTACATGACAAAAATTCACTAGAGCAGAAAAAATAAATATGATTTCTACACCCATTTAAAAGTTTTATTACTAAAATAACCATTAGAAAAATTGCTTATAAAGACATATTAATGTAATTAAAGTGCTTTTTTTTTTTTAACACCATCTAATAGTCAATAGTTGATTAAAATTATCAACACTTTTCTTTTGCAAACGTAAATTCTTAGCTTTAATTTCTTCTTCTCCATCATATCACATGATACTTTTTTTCCATCTACATTGTTACTAAATATTTGTCTATTGCAATAGGAAAGAAGAAGAAGAAGAAGAAGAAGAAGAATAAGAAGAAGAAGAAAAAAGAAGGTTGAGAAGACTCGAATTACAAGTAATTAAAAATTAATAAAAATCTTGTAGATTAATTCCCATAGGGGGCTGATTGTTTTTTGGTATAAAGTCTAAATTTAACTCATTTTTTGACTCCAGATCTTTTCATGATATACTTTTTTTTTTTACTTTAGACTTAATCTAAAACATTTTCATCTGAATGAAAAAAACTAAAATTTTAGGTTTTATCTGAATGCAAATGTCTGAATCATTTACTACTCATGATTCTCTTAAGTTCTCTTATAAAATCATTTATGATCAATTTGTACATAAAATAATATTTTAGTTTTGAAATATTATTATTTATTTTAATTTTATATTATGGTTCTCTATATATTTTAAAATTATTTCATGATCATTTAGCTTATTTATATATCAACTTCTTTTAGAAAAAAATAACTTGCCCAATTATACACATTTAAATAATTAAATTAATAATAAAGATTGTTATGCAAATATTTTTACTAGGTAAAATAAAATCATAAATGAAAATAATATATGTAAATAGGGATGTATGTGTAAAACCATGAGTTTTCAGATATGTCGATTTAGATGTCAAAATAAAAAAAATGAAAATATTTTTTAGATTTTTATATTCAGACCTATTCAGATTTCAGATAAAAAAATAATGGCTCCCTAAGTCTCTTAAGTGTTATCTTTCTAACCTCTTTTGAAGATCTAATTGCTCCATATTCATCTCTGTTGATTTGAAAAAATAGTCTTATAATTTTATTTTATTTTTTCATTTACTCCCTTATACTCCCTTTTATCTCTTTACATATTCAAATTTGTATCGCTTTTTTGATGTTGAAGAGTGGTGTGGTTCATGGGGGAGGGGAATTTACAGTACGTAGTTAATTGATTATTTTTTGATATTTTATCCTGAATATATTACGGTTTAATGTGAGAGATAACGATAAATAAAAGAAAAAGATAAGAATGATGAGCGGGCGTAAATAGAATATTGATGCCTTTTTATTAGGGGTATTTTTGAAACAAGAAAGAGTGTTCATATCAAAGAAAAAATTTAGATTTTGGTAAGGGATGTATAAAGTAAATTGGTGTAAAAATCATATTTGTGGATACAAATAACCCCACACACCTGTTGTTAATACACCCTTTCTGTAACAAGCTTCCATTTCTTGAAAATTTCTATCAAGCCCTTTAATTTTTCAAGGGGGTTTTTAAAAGCTAAATCTCAAATTTTAAGTTATTTTTCAAATGTTCATAAATCTAGAATATTTGCAATTTGATACACTAAAGATTTACGATCCATAAGGTTGATCACAAAACTATATATTGAACAAAGTATACCAATATGTAGTATCTATTTCCTAAAAGAAAATAATTATGTTGTTATGGCCATAATAATATCGGGCCTCAATTATTTCTAATTCAGTAAGCCCATTACTAAAGCCCATCATCTGGGCCGTCCAATTCCCGGCCTCAATTATTCCCGACCCAATTCCCGGCCGTCCGGAAACCGTGCATCAACATATGTAATTCTAATTAATTATGTTTTAAGATCTACTTATACTTTAGTCAAATTTAGAATGATTCATATTAAGAAAAATATTAGAAATTAAAAATTACAACAAAACGAATGTCACCTTAACCTAGCATTGTAAGCTAAATTTGTTCATCCTATATGTACAATTATCTCTTTATACCTGAAGAATATTGAATCTTAATATATTCAATTAATTCTTGAAGTCATGAAATTAAACATCAAATTTCCCAAAAGTTTTCAGTGAACTTACCAAAATCTTTCCTGTAAAGTTGATATTCTTTGTTTTTTTTCCCAATAAGATAGATGTACATGTAATTATTTAACTATTTTGAAAAGAAGTTAATTAAATTAATAAGCCTTGTTAATTGGTGATGCGCATTAATTTAGACTAGTGCTCTTAAAAAAAATTTGATTCCTTATATTTTAAGCTGACATATGTTTTAAATTATTGATATATCCTTTCGAAGATATCACATCTTTTTTATGTAAACTCTTATGAGTTTTTACACATATTGTATCCAATAAAATTTTATTATGAGTAATACTACACTTATAAACTATTTATATAAATGATATTACATTATTAGATCATCACATCATCAATCTTAATTGTTGTTATTTGTTATTTGTATTTATTTATCTATTCATATAATACCATGTTAGTTTATATGAAAGAGTTTATATAAAAGAGTAATACTATTTTTACAAACTTACTAATACAAACTGATGATTCATGATTTGATTTGATGAGTAAATTTCAAATTTTAATTATATTAATTAATATAGATAATGTGACAACCATTCAATAATGACACATAGGTTTGTATTGATAGTTAGTAAGAGTAGCACTATTCTATATAAAAAGTTTATAAGAGTAGTATTGCTCTATTATTTTATTATTTATTTGCTGATTTATTACATTCTCTTTTCATTAGTATATGATATATAAGTGGTGTAACACTTATAAATTAACTGTTCAAACTCACCCATACAAACCTATATAAAATTATTGCATAATTACCATCTCATTAATTAAGATTAATGTTATTAATTTTTTAAATTCACTCCTCCAATTATCACATATTATATTAGTTTTTATGGCAAGTTTATATTGTTGTGAAAATCCGCAAGTCTATAAAATTATTACAAGTAATACAGATGTGAGTCCAAATATCATCCCATGTGGATTGCCGTTATTAATTAAGTACCGAAATTTTATTAACTCTTATTTTATTTGAATAAACTAAAATGAGATTGGAATTTTAAGAAAATTAAAACGCAACTATTAAACAAAAGTTAACACTAAGAACACGGTTATTAAAAATGAAACACAGAATTACAATGCTCTAGGGTTTCGATTTCACCAAGATTAATCCACTTTAGTTATTAAACCCAATAACATCAACTTCAATATTCCTAATTATTGCCAATCGATTTCACTTATTTAATTGTTACTCTTTCTCAAGCGACAACAACGTATATTAATAGATTAGAATTACATCTCTGTCTATCTAATTTATTATTAATACCCATTAAGTATAAAAAGTAAAAAAGATTGCACAAACCATATTCATATCTCTATCTCATGTTGATATATGGCAAAACAGTTAATGACTAATATGGATATTACTTCTCAGTCTCAATCCAAATATCAAATCATGCAAAAGTTGATCAGGCTTTCATAAGCATTGAACATAAATTAAATTGCTCAACAATTATGGAATAAATAACTAATATATTAAATTCAATTAACTAGAGTATCATAATTCGGCTACATCTTAACCCTAGAATACATAACTTAATTCATACTAAAAATACACACGACAAACATAATTAAAAAGACGAAAAAAGGAAAATTAGACTGTTGGCGATTAATCCAGTGACTACGGGCTTCTGCTAAAAACTACTGCACCAATTGCCATAGGAGGGAAGAGTGTTTCTATCTCTGGGGGAGCAAGGGTGCTTCTTCCATTCGGAAGATCTTTCAAAATGAGAGAAATTCCCATATTTGTAGGGTAAGGTCCACATTGCAAACTTCAAACCTTCAGCTTTAGGGGCCAAACTATCAAATTTCAAACCTTCTTGCCACTCAATAATTACAAAATTGCCCTCCGTACATTAACATATGCAGAACTCCGATTGATGAACCGTAAACTCTTCCAAAAAACTAGAGTTATGGGACTTTCCAGTGGTATATCACATCATATTTGATTCATTGTATTAGATAAAATCAATTCTTGAGAATTTGGTGACCTAATAAAGGTTGATCGTACCGGTTGCTCAACTTTTTTGACTTTTTGCTAATCCACTTTAAACACACTCCAATCGTGAAATTAACTTAA
Source organism: Boswellia sacra (assembly GCA_013180625.2). NCBI lineage: Eukaryota > Viridiplantae > Streptophyta > Magnoliopsida > Sapindales > Burseraceae > Boswellia > Boswellia sacra. The sequence goes on along the minus strand of SNVD02004314.1, from coordinate 18,736 downwards.
GCAAACATAAAACACACATAAAATTGACAAAAATACCCGAAAACTGACAAAATATTAAGCTTAAAGGCACTTAAATTGTGAGTATAAAACTCACTCATCATGCATAAATTAAAATTTATGAGAACATTGTTATTTTTGAAATATTTTTTTATTAACTACTAATAATCACTCTTATAGATTTCGTTCAAGTGAATAAGAGATCCGCAAAAAATCTAATCTAAAATTTCATGGGATATTTTAAAATAAATAATAAGTTTGTTAGGAGGCTTGTTTGATATTTAACCCCTTAAAATTGGCTAGATCATTTCAATTTTGCACATTTTGCTAGCGTGCGCGCTGAAATTATAAACTCACTCACATTTCTTCGTCAAATTAATAATCAAACATTTCTGACACATTTCGCTAGTAATTAATCAAAGCAGATAAACTCTGACTTGTATGGTGAAGAAATATCGTCACCAATTACAAAAATCACAGTGCCTCTCCCCACCATTTATCGTCACCACAAGCGTCAAACTAATGTCATAAACCTTTCACATAGCCTCACAAATTTTTCTGTATTTATGTGATCAGCCATTCTCATTCTTTGCATTACAATTCAACAACACCACTCTCAGCAACCATGGTGCGCCCACATATCCTCCTAGTAACATCTCCAGCACAAGGTCACATAAACCCTAGCCTTCAATTCGCAAAGCGAGTTGTGGGTATTGGGGTGCGCGTGACACTAGCCACCAGCGGCTACGCCATTCGCATCATGAACAAAACTTCCACCCCTCAAGGCTTGTCCTTTGCTGCCTTTTCTGATGGCTACGAGGACGGGTTAAAACCTGGTGATGACATCCACCACTACATGGCTGAGCTTCGGCGTGTTGGGTCGGAGACTTTGACTGAATTAGTCGTTTCAAGCGCCAAAGAAGGTAATGAGTATACTTGTATTGTTTATTCTATACTCATTCCTTGGGTAGCAAAGGTGGCCAAAGCTCTTGAGACTCCAAGCACGCTTCTTTGGAATCAAACAGCAACGATGTTTGTTATCTATTACTATTACTTCAGGGGTTATGGAGAGATCATCAGAAACAACATCAATGATCCCTCTTTCTCCGTGACATTACCAAGCTTGCCGGAGATGGCTAGCCGTGACCTTCCTTCTTTTCTAATCCCTTCAAATCAGTATGCTTTTGCACTGCCAGCGTTCGAAGAGCAGTTTGAAATACTTGACGAAGAAACCAAGCCAAAAGTACTTGTTAATACGTTTGATGCATTGGAGTTTGAGGCCTTGAAAGCCATTGACAAGTACAATTTAGTTGGAATTGGACCCTTGATTCCATCTGCCTTCATGGATGGGAAAGATCCATCTGACACTTCCTTTGGAGGTGATCTTTTCAAGGTTTCCGATGAGTACATCGAATGGCTCAACTCAAAGCCTCAATCATCGGTTGTGTACGTTTCATTTGGAAGCCTCTCCGTGCTTTCAAAGCCACAAATGGAGGAGCTTGCAAAGGGTTTGTTAGACACTGGGCGCCCATTCTTGTGGGTCATAAGAGCAAAAGAAGGTGGACGAGAGGAAGATAAATTGAGTTGCATGGAAGAGCTCGAACAGCAAGGAAAGATTGTGCCATGGTGTTCACAAGTGGAGGTCCTATACCATCCTTCAGTGGGTTGCTTTGTGACTCATTGCGGATGGAACTCAACCTTTGAAAGCTTGTGTTCCGGCGTCCCAACGGTAGCATTTCCACAATGGACGGATCAAGGCACAAATTCAAAGCTTATTGTGGACGTGTGGAAGACGGGAGTGAGAGTGGAATTCAACAAAGAAGGGATAGTTGAAGGGCATGAGTTCAAGAGATGCTTGGAGTTGATAATGGGAGGTGAAGATCATAAAGGGAAAGAAGTGAGAAGAAATGCAAAGAAATGGAAGGATTTGGCCAGAGAAGCCGCCAAGGAAGGTGGGTCTTCAGACTGTAATCTGAAAGATTTTGTGGAAGAGACTGCTTATTTTGTTAGAAATTAAGGATTCAATGGAGATATTGTTTGTTTGTTTATGTTTCGCTGTTTGTTTGGTGGACACGATGGATGTGTAAGTGTAATTACCAGTCTTTTCTTTTACAAGTTGACTCAATAAAACAACTTATTATTACAATAGAATTTGTGAATTCGTCGAGTAGAATATGTCTTAACGAAATTCACTCGCTGTGGGAACAGAGAATTTGATATATGCAATAAACTGCCCCTTGGGTGGATTGATTTTGAAAAAATTGAGCTGTGATGCAAAATCAAACTTTGCTTCGAAGTATCAAAACCAAATATGTTCTCACCCGCTGCCACAGTTCTTGATTCCACATCAAGTTTCAATGAATGATAATGAGTCAAATACAACATCTTAGGCACTGATCAACTTACCTTACTATGAAAACATTTCACTTATGCATAATGACTCAAATCGCTTTATGTTTTTCAAAGGGTGCAGTTTATTAAGTCCACGTATTAGAAGCAATACAAAAATTACAAGGCTATCACTAGAAGTTTATAATTAAATAGACGTAATTGTTATAGGGAGAAATATTGAAAGCTTACGAGAAAATCAAGGACAGCAATAGGCTCTTAAATGCGAGGAGAGCTCAGTTGGGACAGCGTCAGACTCAATTCAACTTCACGTCTTGCATCCAATTTCTTTTGGGATAAAATCCTGAACTTTGTTCTAGTATCAAACGAAAAATCTCTTTTAAATTTATATCATGGTACTACCAAACTTTTATATTTTCGTATGGGCTAATCACACAGACTTCCTCTAGGTTTTGGCTTAATTTCGTCTAAAAATACTGTTTACCACTTTTCATCATCGCCTACTCCTGACTTTTTCGAAATTCATCACAAACCACCTTTCCGTCACTTTTGCCGTTAGATGACATCACTATTCTATCCAAAACTATTATAATTACTAAAATACCCTCTGAATAAATTTCTAAAAAGTTAACTTGTGTGATTCGAACCCATTCCCCCAAGAAAAATGTTATTCCTTTCTTACCATCACACCAACTACTTAAAATTGTTTAACATATCATACTTTATTATTTATTGTAATACTATTTTAAGGAATCAATTATTAAATGTGTTAATTTTATTTAATTAAAATTTTTTGAATATATTCAAATATATAAAAAATACTTATTTTATTTTTTATAATATTCATTTTTCATATTATCAAAGCATTTCTAATATAAAACTAAATTTCAAATAATTGAAAAATACCCAATAAAATATCCAAAAATATATTTAAAAATTCACAAAATACTGAACAAAATATCTAAAAATTTTAATTTTTGAATTTTTGATACAAGAAAATTATAAAACCGTTAAAAAATGCCAACAAAAATATACAAAAATTAAACTGATTATTTTTGTTCAATTTTTAAATCTAAATTTATTAATTTATTTTTGTTTAATTTCTATTTTAATATAAATTTATTAATTTATTTATATTTATTTTAGTGTATTAATTCTTATTAATAAATTTATTAATTTATTTTAATAATTTCATTAAATTTATAATTAATTCTAATCAATTATAAATTATATAAGAGGAGCTATAGATTTATTATTTTTTATTTTAATCTATTTTAATCTATTAATTCTTATTAATAGATTTATTAATTTATTTTAATAAATTTATTACAATTTATAATTAATTTTAATCAATTATAAATTAAATAAGAGAAACTATAGATTTATTAATTTAGTTTATTAATTTTTATTTTAATCTATTTTAATTTATTAATTCATATTAAATTTATTAATTTATTTTAATAAATTTATTAAAATTTATAATTAATTTAAATTAATTATAAATTAAATAAGATGGACTATAGATTTATTAATTTATTTTATTAATTTTTTAATATATTTTAATTTATTAATTCTTATTAATAAATAAATTAATATATTTTAATAAATTAGTTAAAATGTATAAATGTATAATTAATTTGAATCAATTATATCTTACATGTTGTAAATTTTATGCATAAATATGTTGTAGTCTGGTAATGAGTATGTCATGTAGAATAGAGGATGGAGGGGGTTCTGGGTTCGAGCTCCGTTAAGTTAAATTTAGTATATTTTATAGCATAATTTATAGGTTAAATATATTTGTTATTGACTTTAAACAAAAATATGTAGTAGTTTGGTGGTAAATTTTACAATGTAGGAGGTATTGAGTTCGAATCAAAACTTTATAAAATTTATTTAAACTCATATATAATGTTAAATGACTATTATATCCCTCAATATTCAACATAATTATAAATATATAACGGCAAAAGTGACGGAATGGTGGTTTGTGATGAATTTAAAAAAAGTTAGGGGTTGAAAATGATAAACAATATTTTTAGACGAAATTAAGCCAAAACCTAAAGGGATCTGTGTGATTAGCCCATTTTCGTATCATCTAAATCTAACTGACTGACGGATTCGGTTAGATTTTTTACCGACAAATAATTTGAATGGACTATTTTACCCTTATGACATTAATTATTTAAATTTCTCTTTTTTTTTTTTTGGCCTTTCTTCCTTTATCTTTTCTTCATTTTCTTCCTTCCTTTCTTCTATGCTCCAACCGTGGACCTCTCATCAATAATAGAATCCTAAGCACAGAGCAATCCAAGCTGTCCAATCCCTCAAATGCGTCCACAAATCCAACCCATATACCCTATCAAAACTGGTTGTGACAGTGAGACGAAAGAGATCAATGGTGGTCTAATCCCCCAAATCCTCTCCTGCCTCATCAAAACTGATCTCCTCCTCGGCCTCTGGGAGCTCCTTCGTGAGGATGAGTGTTTTCTCGCCCTCCACGTCTTCTCCACCCTTCGATCAAAATACTCACAGTAGGACTTGGCTCCGCTCGTTGATTTGATCAATGCATTGGCTAGGATCGAGAAGGGGGACCATTAGATTGGTGAGATGGAAGGGATCAACGACGGTTATGAAAAGGGTCTGGTGAGGGAGATAAAGGGATAAGCGTTGTTGGCAGTGTTGGTTGAGATGGTGCTGCCTCTGTTTTGGATAATTTGGGGCTAGTAATTTTTAGTTTTATAATCATTTTGGGAATTGGGTGCATAATCTAGGTTTTTTATGAATTGGGAATTTTTCTGGGTTCGTGTTAAATATGAATTTTCTTACCTGCAGTGGTGGTGAATTGCTAGTTCATCTAACTTTCAACTTTTTTTTTTCCTGGGTTCATATAAGAAAATTCATACTTATCTGCGGTGGTGGTCAATTGGCAGTTCATTTGTTTTTTTTTTTTTCTTCTTTTGGGTTCATGTAAAGTTTTTGGGTTTTTTTTTTTTTTTTCTGGGTTCATGGAAGTATAAATTTCCTTACGTGCAGTGGTGGTGAATTGGCATTCATCTAACTTTTCTGTTTTTTTTTTTTTCGGTTCATGTAAGTTTCTGTTTTTTTTTTCTTTGGGTTCATGGAAGTATGAATTTCCTTAACTAAAGTGGTGATGAATTGGCAGTTCATCTAACTTTTTGGTTGTTTTTTTTTTTTTTTTGGGGTTCATGTATCTTTTTGGTTTTTTTCTGTGTTTTTTTTGGGTGATGAAATTGGCAATATGAATTTCATCAACTGCTGTGGTGGTGATGCAAACACGATGTTGGCATGGTGGTGGCAATGGATTTTACTAAAACAATAAAACAATAGTAATAAAAACCATTTCAGGAAAAATCATTTTGTGTACGTAATTTTACTAAAATACCATACTCGTTAATATGAAAATAGAAGGAAACCATCTGTTAGACTTAAATAATACAAAATTACAAACGGTTGGTAGCGCACCGAAATAAATCCAAAAGAGATTTTTCGATTGATATTAGAGTAAAGATTGGGGGAGGTTAATGATATTATCCTAATTTCTTTTTAGTTTTTTGCTAGCCCACCTATTTGTAAGTAAAGAACCAAAAAAAAAATAATAATAATAATAAAAGGCTTTACATATTTTCTTTATAGTCTTCATTGGTTAATCCACCTATTTATAAGCAAAGAACATAATAATAATAATAATAATAATAATAATAATAATAATAATTAGTAAATTGTAAGCAAAGAACCAAAAAAAAAGGGCTTTAAATTTCATTTGCTTAGGAAATCGATCGATACATGAAAGTTGGATTTTTTTAATTAATTATAAGGTTTGATACAATTATAATGGCTGTTGATCCTAAACCTGGGAATAACATTTGCAATTATAATTCATGAGAAATTGTGATTGGCTTTAATTAGATCCCATTCTAAGATACACACACTATAAAACAAATATCTTTATGAATGCCATCAAAGAAAAATAACCACGGCATACTACAGCTGTTGCTAAAATATCATAATATTGCCACATAAAATATATCAATAATACTATAAAGATCTTGAAAATTTCACATTTCTTAAATTAATTAAACAAATGTAAGAGTTAAGACAGGCTCTAACACCACAATGTTGAATATTTAAACTTAATGAACATCCCTAGCCATAGTAACTATAAGAAATAGATCTTATTTGATGTTGCTTCGGTTGTTTAATGGTAAAAATCCTGTTTTGGTTTTTCCAAATTTGTAGAGAAAAGGTAAAGCATTGATTATATCATATTTTAGCATTCATCACATTATTTGGTTCATGAGGAGGAAGGAAAAGAAATGGAACAAAAGAAAAACAGTGTAAAATTGAACTAGCTAGTTTATTCTCAATGGCCGTCTGTTTCTCACTTATATTCTTGGTATCGAAAGAGACTCAGAAGTTTTCATCAGATAATACAACCTTTTTTTATTGTAAATTACTAAATATTTAAGCCGTACTATCATTTTTTTCAAAATGAATTTTTTTAAAAGAAATATTTATATTTTTGAGAGATAATTAATTAATAAATGTTAATGGAAGGTAAGATAAATTAATTTTGCGATTGTAATTGTTACATTACAAGGAAGATAAGAATTTTTAAATTAGTGAGTAATCAACTCATAAAAAAGATGTGATAAAATATTATTGGATAAATTAAGATTAATAATACAAACGAATTACAATAAATAATATTATTATGACTTATGTAGTTAGATTAGGCGATCTCAAAGGCCAAAGATTACCATAAATCTTTAGGAACTTTCTTGGACCCCGGAAGCCTATAAATACTAGATTCACCGTCTAAGTTTTTGCAGTCATTCAGTTCTTGTTTCATTTCATTGCTTGATTTTCCATGCACCTTAATTGGTTTTCATCGTTTACAATATCGTTTCTTCATCAACAGCGTTCATGGAAGGAAGCCATCACTCCTTGACAATGCATGGTACGCTTAGACGAATGCATATCGTGTCTTCTTCTTCTTCTTCTTCTTTTTTCTAAATATTGGTTAACATTTCGCTTTTCTTGCCTTAAACTTTCTTTCCTTAAACCTTTCCCAAGAACCAAATAGTAATATACATGCTTTCTTTTGTCTCTGTGTACGGTTTATCTCTTGGGTTCTTTGATTTTTTATAAGTTTTTCTTCCCTTTTTCCAAAACTTTTCCCTAGAAACAAACGGTACAGTTCGTGTAATTAAATGCTCTTGGTTTCTTGGCTTCTTTTCATTGTTAAAGAGTTCTCTTGCTGCTTGAAGAATGGAGGCGCTGGGAATGATACAATGTTCCAAGATAACTTAAGATTGAAGAATACAGTGTAACATCCGTGGTTAACCCCAAGAGCCCAATCATTCATAAGGGCTTTCCTGTAAATATCAAACAAAAGCAGTGAGAAGATCTAATCAGCAAAAGGCAACTAATTTAATGGTCTAAATGATATTCACAAGAAAATCTCTAGAATTGATTGGAGTTTCTTGGAGGTTGACCGCGAATGTATACTGTATTTGTCCATCTTAAGTTGAACAATGCACTCACCATGGGAATGAGAAATTAAAACTTGTTATCTTATATTATTATACAATTCAGTGCTTATTAATTCCCTTGCTTCAGCGAGGTTCGATGTATGCTGCTGGAGAACTTGAGTTGATTAGACACCCATTAGAGTCTTCCATATCCTTATGAATTAGTCATATGTAATTCAAACACCATTCTAACGGGTGAATCACCATTTCTTGTCTTGGATTAAACCCCTGGACTTTACATACCTCACTTGTATATCAATTTGCTTAAAATCTGTTGGTTTTTTTTTTTTTCCCGGTTTGGCCATATTCACCATGCTGAGCAAACAAAAATGCCAAATCAGAGGGGCATTTTGGGGTGATTGCTGATGTTGGGAATGCTAACAGTGGAATGACTCAACAATGCTGCAGCCCTCTTGGTACTGGTGATTTATCTCATCCTAAATGTAAATTGAAGGTAAGTGGTCCTTGTAATTCAATGATCTGCTTTTGGCTAGAGTTAGATTCTGTAATTTTTTACTTTGCTTTTCCAGATCATGCAATAGTAGCACTAGTATTAATAACTAATAAGAGTTATTAATTCATAATAGTAACAGTTATGTTCCCCATGATATGCATAGAAATCACCATGTCAACAAATAGGGCAACTGTTATAATAAGAGAATTTAAATGAAATTTGGAGTGAAATAAAAGAAATTCTCATCAGCAATTCAGAATAGATAAAGGGTGAAGAAAGCATTATATATATATATATTTTTTGTTCTGTTAGGTCTCTTAACAGAATACTAAACGAGTGGATTTATATGACAGGAAAGTAAACCTCAGGATCACGGGACATAAGTTTTATTAGCCCCTTGATTAAAATGTGTGATGCACCTTTAAAGCAGTGCTCTTATACAAATTTTGATTCCATAGTTCAACTGACACATGTTTTAAGTCAATTCATATATACTTGAGTAGAAATTGGATCTCTTCTAACATGAGCGCATCCTAATTTTATATATATTTTTTGAAATTAACATATATACCTTCCCAATAGAAACTCTTATAGATTTTTACAGGTTTTTCATATCACGCCGATCTGTTAATTATGATGGAGTTGTTTTCGACGACTTTATAATATTTTGAACATCTAATTATTCTGGATATCAATTAATAAAATTTAAGATTAAAAACCTATTACTCTGCACATCCTCAATAATACCAACATATATATACCCTTATATTAATTTTTTGTTCCTTTTACTCTCTACACCTATCAAAGTTTTATTCTATCCTCCACTTGCAAACATCATTTTGTGTATCTTTTGGTTCAACAAAATATGAAGCAAGAATTGTTGCCAATAGATCAACATTCAAAGAAATGAAGATGCTTGTGCAATAAATTGGTATGCACTACCTAAAAAATTTATGGGCACCAAGCTATATATTGTCTCTGTACTGTCCATAAAGTTTTCTGGAGAGTGAACAGTTCCACTACCTAGAAATTCTGGACAAATCACCATTGCTACGTTGTCAGGAAAATAACATTTTTTTTGTTTTTATAATAGTTAATAATTCCTAATTTTGTTGAATTAATAAAAAAGTAAAAGGATTGAATTAATCTTGAAACTAGGCCATCTATACCACTTTATGGTTGGGAATTTTCTGGTAGAGATATAATTTCTCCCTTATAACTTGTTTTATATATGCCCATAATTACTAACTTGAATGTTTTATGATATTTTGGGTTTTAATGTAACTTCACTTATGGGTATTATAGTAATACGAAATTATTTAATAGCAAAGCAAAAATGAATTCTTTTGGAGCAGATAATCCCACCCCATAATTTATTTAAAAGATATGGGTGTCCATAGTATTCAAATAGCTGCAAATATTTCCCACCCAGTTTATCATCTCTATGGGGTTATTGTGATTGTTGAGAGAGAGAGGGGGAGAAACGAATTTAGGGAAAAAATTTGTATGTATTCTATTGTAAAGAGGTATACATATATATAGTACAATCAGGGGAAAAAATAGGAAAGATAGAATCAAATATGTATCTAATAGGAACACAATCCTAAACTCCTATATAAAGATTTAACACTCCCCCTCAAGTTGGAGAATAGATATTCTCGATGCCCAACTTAGAACATAGATGAAGAAAAACTCCTTTATGAACTACCTTGGTAAAAAGATCTCCAATTTGGTTTTCAGACTTAACATAAGGAGTGATAATCTCTCTACTCATCACAACCTCACGAACAAAGTAACAATTTACTTCAATGTGTTTAGTTCTTTCATGAAAAACTGGATTGCTAGTAATATATGTTGCATCCATATTATCACAAAACATTTTTGATGGCTTTTTGAAATCAATTCCAATCTCAGTTAAAAATTTCTTGACCCACATAATCTCACATGTTGTATGAGCCATAGCACGATACTCTGCCTCTGCACTGGATCTTGCAACTACATTTTGTTTCTTGCTTCTCCAAGTCATTAGATTGCCTCCTAAGAAAGTACAATATCCACTTATGGACTTTCTATCAGTTTTGGATCCAACCCAATCAGCATCAGAATAGCCAACAATGTCCAACTCTTTACCTTTCTTGTAAAGAATTCCTTTACCAACGGACTATTTTAGATATCGTAGAATTCTACATATCGCCTCCCAATGGATCTTCTTCGGATTTTGCATATACTGACTAACTGCTCTTACTGCAAAAGTAATATCAAGTCTAGTGACAGTAAGATAAATCAACTTTCCCATAAGACTTATATATCTTTTCTTATCTTCAAAATCTAAACTGCTATCACTATCCAATATTACATTAGGATCCATATGGGTCTCTATTATCTTAGACCCTAACATACCCATCTCATCAAGTAAGTCTTGCACATACTTTCTCTGAGACAAAATGATACCTTCTTTACTCCTTAAAACTTCAATACCAAGAAAGTATCTGAGTTGCCTTAAGTCTTTTGTTTGAAAATGTGTCTTTAGCTGTCTTTTCACTTCTTCTATGCCATTAGAATTGCTCCCAGTCATAATGATATCATCTACATACACCACAAGTATAACAATACCTGATCTTGTATGTTTAACAAACATTGAGTGATTAGATTGATAATGAGAGAAGTTGATCGAAGCCAAAATGCCACTCAATTTTTCAAACCAGACCCTAGGTGACTGCTTCAAACCATAAATAACCTTCTTTAACTTACAAACAGAGGTGGTTAACTCCCCTTGAGCAACAAATCTAGGTGGTTGCTCCATATAAACCTCCTCGTGTAAATCACCATACAAGAAGGCATTTTTGATGGAAGAGGGGCCAGCCAAAAAACACAGCGAGAGAAATGAGAATGCGGACTGAATTAAGCCTGGTAACGGGAGAAAAAGTCTCAACATAGTCAACACCATAAGTTTGAGTGTACCATTTAGCAACAAGACGGGCTTCTAAGCGTTCAATAGTACCATCAGGATGATATTTGATAACAAAGACCCAACGACAACCGACCACTTCTTTACCGTCTGGTAATTTTTGTAAGTCCCATGTACCACGATCACAAAGAGTTGACATCTCATCTTCCATAGCTTTCCTCTAGCCAGGATGAGCCAAAGCTTCCTAGTAATTTTTAGGAATAGAAACCACAAACAAACTCAAAGCAAAAGAACGAGTAGACAATGATAAGGCATTAAAGGAGGCAAACTGAGAGATAGGATACCTCTGAGAATTTCTAATACCTTTGCGAAGAGCAATAGGAAGATCATGATCGGAATATTCATTTGTAGGAGGATTCGGATCTGGAGTAGAAGTAGACGCTTAAGTGACGGGCAGATTAGTAAGCGGTAAATCATCTTGTGTAGCACGGGATTGATGTGGCTTTCGCCTAGAATAAACTAGGAGTGGTGGAGTAGAGGGACACGGTAGAACTGACACTGGTATTGGAGGATCAACTAGACCAGTATCAAATCTAGTACCACTCGATGAAAAATATGGTGTGGACTCAAAAAAGGTGACATCTGCACTGACAAAAGTTTTTCCAGAGTAAGGGTCAAGACATTTGTAACCTTTTTGAGTTCTAGAATACCCAAGAAAAATACATTTAGTGGACCGAGGAGACAGTTTATCAGAAACCCTATGATGATGGACAAAACAAACACAACTAAAAATATGAGGAGGAAGAGGAAAAACAGGTTGATTAGGGAATAAGATGGAGTACGGAGACTGAAAATGAAGAATAGAAGAAAGAATCCGATTAATGAGGTAACATGCGGTAAGTAAAGCTTCCCTCCAATATTTTGATGGAACTTTCATATGAAATAACAGAGTTCGAGCCACATCTAACAAATGTCTATTTTTTTGCTCAGCAACTCCATTTTGCTGAGGGGTGTAAGCACATGATGTTTGATGTAAGATCCTATTAGTGCTACAAAAAGTAGATAATGAGGAAGAAGTATATTCTAAAGCATTATCAGAACGTAAAACTTTAATAGAAATACCAAACTGAGTCTTTATCTCATTGTAAAACATTTGAAACATACTAGGGACCTCAGATCGATCTTTTAACAGATACAACCAAGTAACTCTAGAATGATCATCCACAAAGGATACAAAATATTTAAACCCATGATTGTTGGTAACTCGACAAGGACCCTATACATTTGAGTGAACCAAATCAAACAGTTGGTTACTAATTTTATTGACTCGACTACAAAACGAAAAACGAGAATGTTTACCTAACTGACAAGACTTACATTCAATTTGAGTTGGACTAGAAAAACCCATATGCTGAAGCAATTTATTTGAAAGGTGACCTAAATGATAATGCCATTGTTCTGGAGAGACAGAAGAAGCAAGAACTGTATGAGAGGATGAAAGTGCTTCAAACAAGTGATAAACGCCATTCTTTTCATGCCCGCCACCAATCATCTTCCTCATACCAAGATCCTGAAAAATACAATAGGATGGAAAAAAAAGTGACTGAGCAATTTAAATTCTTAGTTAACTGGCTAACAAATAAAAGATTAACAGAAAATCTAGGAACATGTAACACCGAAGATAAATGAAAACTAGATGTACGAATGGTTCCTGACCCTTGTACTTGGGTTTTAGAACCATCAGCAAGAACGACCGATGATTGTTTGTTAGAAGGGATAAGTGAACTAAAAAGAGAATCATTACCAGTCATATGAGAAGAGGCTCCAGAGTCGATAATCCAATGATGTGGGTACGAAGAAGAAAATAAGGCAGTGGACTTACCTGTTTGGACTAAGGAAGCGGAAGGCTCACTGGCTGGTTGACCTTCAGATTTATGAGCAGACTGCGCAGAAGGTGAAGCATGAGAGTTAGATTAATTACCAATGGAAAGACACTCCTTAGTGCTTTGATTTTCCTATTCAGGTTGTCCAAACTTATCCCAACACTTTTCTAAAGGATGATTAAGTCTACCATAATGAGAACAAGGAACTCTTCCACCTCGACCTCTAACACGTCCTCTACTCCGTCCAGAAAAGGATCCTCTGCCTCGACTACTAGACACAACTAAGACAGAAGCTTCCTGATTATGTTGAGAGGTGGGTAACCGTTGGAGTCGAGCATATGAAGTTTTAAGACTTGCGAGATCTTTCTCAGTCAAGATACTATTCTTAGCACTTTCATAGACAGGATTTAAGCTAGACAGGAACTTGACAATAAATAATTCTTTGCGTTGTTTACGTAATGTCTCAACATCAGTTGTAATAAGATGATAAGAGTTAAGCTCACCCATTAATCCTTCGATTTTTCCTAAATATTCACTTAACGTTCTATCACCTTGCTGACAAGAAAATAAAGTAGAGTAAACATAAAAAATGTGAGAGACATTTTGAGATCCGCCAAACCTGTCTTGAAGTGAATTCCACAACTTTTGGTAGTATCAACCCACATCACAGTTGCCGCAAGTGATGGCTCCATACTGTTCCACAACTGTGTAGTAATCAAATTGTCTTCCTGAATCCATTTAGCATACTCCTTTGAATCAGACGATGGAGGATCTTATGTAAGACAATTATGTTTCCCTTGGCCAATCAAGTATTTGGTTACTACTTTTGCCCATAACTTATAATTGGAATCATTCAATTTTACGGTTGTGATGGAACCACCAACTCTAGGAGGATTAGAGAACGGTTGAGAAGCCATGGAAACCCAAACACAATTTTTCCTCCAAACAGATCCACTACACGGAAAAAAATTTTAAGAAAAAAACCGAATTATGTGCTGTCTGTGAACAGTAACTTCGGTGAACAGTAATTGTCTGTGAACAGTAACTCCGGTGCAGTCTGATAAACAGTACTCGTCGTGAACAGTATGCTGATGAACATAATAGATCGAGTTACGTACCCAAAAAATCTGACATAAACGGTTGTTGCACGACAACAATATAGGGTACGTAAGAATCTGACATAAACGGTTGTTGCACGACAAAAATATAACAGGGCGACTAGTTGAATTGATATAAATTAGGTAATCCTATATTTACAAATTGGTGTGATGATATATATAGTCATTCTAATATCGGTCTAATTACTAAAATACTTGTTTTGATGTGTTTATCCCTTACAAATTGGGAGAATTCTAAATTTTAAGATTCTTTCGGAAAATATACCTCTTATATAATAATATAATAGACAAAGTTGTCCAAACAATCTGACATGAAATGTTGCTGTCTTGAACAGCCGTAAAACAGTTAGTGGTTCTAGTGAAATTATATTAATATATTAAATTAAATAATACTACCTGTAAAAATTGATGTAATGTTATTTGTTTGTTTAATTCATTTAATATTTAATTACTTTTACTCATCTATCTTTACACTATATTATTTTATATAGAAGATATATTTGTCTAAAAGTATATAATTTACGTATCATGTTATAGTTATATATTCAAACATCAATTTTTTAAATTATATAAATATTATGAATGAATATATAAAAATTATAAATAAATATATAAAAATTATAAATATAAAAAAAGATATAAATGAATATATAAAAATTATAAATATAATTTTTATTTATTTATTTATAATTTTTATATATTTATTTATAACTTTTATTAAAATTTAAAAAATTAATGTGCGGTAGCTTGCCGGAATTCTCATCAAGATGTATACCTCTTGCGTCTTGTTGTCTAGAAAATTAAACAGTACATAGTAACCAGATCGCTTCAATAATTTTTTTTAAATAGTACTTCAACCAATAATTTTCTAACACATTTTCCTATTAATCAAATGCAGACAAACTCTGAGTTATTTTGTTCTAGAAATAACGTCACTAATTAATTACCCAGATCACAATTCAATGCTCCTCCCCATTTTATCGTCACTACAAACGTCAACATGTCTGACAACTTTCATGGCCTCTCGTGATCTCGTTGCTTTCTCCTCTCAATTTGTTTTTATATAAAGAGCCAACCATAGATCTAGCCATTGCTATTCTAGGCATTACAATTCACCAACAAAAGCTACAAGACTTTCTTAGCAACTCCTCCACTCTCCAAAACCATGGCACGGCCACACATTCTCCTTGTAACATATCCAGCACAAGGCCACATCTGTTGGGATGTAATGATCAACTCAGAACAGAATTTGGGAGAAAAATTACTTGTATTAACAGAGAAAATTAATGTACAAGAATTATACAAAAACTCCCCTAAAATTTCTGGAGCTCTCCTGGCTCTCTCTCTCAATCCTAAACTCTCTGGTTTAGACTCTGGACTCTCTCTGGAATCTCTGTGATGCTTCAACAAGGCAGAATTCGTCCCATATTTATAGGGAAAATTCTGCATACAAATTCAAATCAAATTTGGCTACTTCTTTTGATTTTCAAAATTGGAGGTGCCTAACTAATTTGACTCTCAATGCATTCACATGGGAGGGATTCTGGAAGCCATGCATGTCATGCATGAGCTCAGCAGAATTCTAGAACTCATGCATGTCATGTATGAGCTCGTCAATTCTCCCCCTCCATCCCATGTGAAAAAGGAGTAACAACAAAAGTAATTAGACAGCTTCTAATCCAACTATGTCTCTGCATAGTTCTAGCTTGTCTCTGGTGACCACTTTTTTTAACATGTCGGCTGGATTCTCTTTAGTATGGATCTTCACTAGTTTCAACAGTTGCTTGTCCATCACCTATCCAATGATAGCGGATGTCAATATGCTTCGTTCGAGAATGGTACACTGAGTTCTTGCTCAAATCCAGAGCACTTTGACTGTCACAGTGTACTTTGTATTCCTTTTGCTCAATCCCAAGTTCTTGGAGAAACTGCTTCAGCCACGACATTTCTTTTCCAGCTTCCGCTGCGGCAATGTATTCTGCCTCTGTCGTGGATAGCGCAACACACTTCTGTAGTCTTGACTGCCATGATACAGCTCCCCCTGCAAAAGTGTAAACAAAACCTGATGTAGATTACCTACTGTCAGGTTCTCCGGCCATATCTGAATCTGTATAGCCTTCCAAGATTGGATCAGCTCCCCCGTAACCCAAGCATATCTTCGAAGTACCTTTAAGGTATCTGAGAATCCACTTGACTGCCTCCCAATGTTCTTTCCCTGGATTGGAAAGAAATCTGCTCACAACTCCGACAGCATGAGCAATATCTGGCCTTGTACACACCATGGCATACATCAAACTTCCTACAGCAGAAGAATAGGGTACCGACGCCATGTCCTCTATCTCTTTCTTGGATGAGGGACATGATTTCTTGCTCAGCTTGAAATGATTAGCCAGTGGTACACTAACTGGCTTAGCACTATCCATGTTGAACCTTTGAATTACCTGTTCAACATATTTCTCCTGAGACAGCCATACTTTCTTTTGTTTTCTGTCTCGACGGATGTGCATCCCCAAGATTTGCTGAGCTGGTCCCAAGTCCTTCATATCGAAGGTTTTTGATAGTTCATTCTTCAGCTGCTTTATTCTTGTTGCATCTTTCCCGACGATCAACATGTCGTCTACATATAACATGAGTGCAACAAAGTCTCCACCTGGAAGTTTCTGAAAGTAGACGCATTGGTCTGCAGCGGTTCTTTTGTACCCATGACTCACCATGAAGGAGTCAAACTTCTTGTACCATTGCCTTGGTGCGTGTTTGAGGCCATACAAGCTCTTTTTGAGCTTGCACACGAGGTGTTCTTTTTCTGGAACCTCGAACCCTTCTGGCTGCTCCATGTAGATTTCTTCATGCAAGTCTCTATGAAGAAATGCTGTCTTCACATCCATCTGTTCAAGCTCCAAATCAAGACTTGCTGTTAATCCGAGGATGACGCGGATTGAGGGCATTTTTACTACCGGTGAGAATATTTCATCAAAGTCAATTCCTTTCTTCTGAAGGAATCCTTTTACCACCAATCGGGCTTTGTGCTTTATCACCTTTCCTATTCCATCTTTCTTGAGCTTGAATACCCACTTGTTCTTCAGTGCCTTCTTTCCGTTTGGGAGTTCGACCAGTTCATAAGTTTTGTTCTTCTCTAGAGAATTCATCTCATCTCGCATTGCATGCAGCCATTGTTCTTTGTCTGGATGAGATAAAGCTTCATGAAAGCTTTCTGGCTCCCCCTCATCAGTAAGCAGTGTGTACTCTGATTCCGGATATCTCCTCGACGGAATCTGACCTCGCTCAGATCGTCGTAGCTGAGGTTCTTCATTTCCAGGAGGTATAGCAGCTTCTATGGGTGATTGTGGCTCCCCCGGCTCAGCAATCTCTTCATTTTCTTCCTCCTGATCTGCTTTTGGAACTTCTTCTGGTACTTCATCATTTCTTGTGGCATTTGGTGTTGAGTCTGCAACAATATCTGGGGCACCGCTAGTGGGATTTGTAGATATTGTTGTCTTTTCAGCGTCTTCATATGTTTGGTCTTCGTGAAATACGACATCTCTGCTCCAGATGACTTTCTTTTCTTTGGGATCCCATAATCTGTATCCGAATTCTTCATCTCCATAACCGATGAAGATACATGGAACAGTTCTTGCATCGAGCTTCTGTCTGAGCTCCTTGGATACATGTACGAAGGCTAAACAACCAAATACTTTTAAATGATTATAGGAGGTTTTTTTATTAGACCATACCTTTTCTGGAATCTCGAAGTTCAGTGGTGCCGATGGTGCTCTGTTGATTAAGTAACAGGCGGTGCGAACTGCCTCCCCCAGAATGGCTTGGGTAACTTAGCCAATCTGAGCATGCTTCTGACTTGTTCCATGATGGTTCGATTCATCCTCTCGGCCACTCCATTGTGTTGTGGTGTGCGTGGGACTGATCTTTCATGTCGGATGCCATATCTTCGACAGTAGGCATTGAACTCTCTGGAGGTATACTCGCCTCCGTTATCTGATCGAAGGCATTTTAATTTCTTACCCGTTTCACGTTCTACCATGGCGTGAAACTCCTTGAACTTCTCTAGAACTTCATCCTTCGTCCTGAGGAAATACACCCACACTTTCCGAGATGCATCATCAATAAAGGTCAAGAAATTCCTTTTACCGCCTAAGGACTCGACTTCGAGAGGTCCGCATACATCACTGTGTACTAGCTCCACTAGCTTTGATTTCTTCACTGATGAGGAGCTGAATGACACCCTCCGTTGTTTCCCGTACAACCAATAGTCGCAAGGATGAGACGCTGCATCCTTGGAAACAGTGATCAGCTTCTTTTTCTGAAGGGTTGATAAACCCTTTTCACTCATGTGACCGAGCCTTTTATGCCACAAATCTAGAGGTACCATGTGCTCTGCTACATGAAGGCTCTCTCCGTTTATCTTTACATGAGTCCTGTAAAGATTGTCACATAATTTACCTCGAGCCACCACCATG